>JBAKBP010007161.1:0-102670 GCA_037953745.1 Lithodes maja | reverse complement strand
ATAAAACTGCCTCTCCTCAACATACTTATGCTACACATTGCACATACATCGTAAATCCACTTCTCTGCTATCATCGACGCATACACGAACGGATTTGCACATCGCTTGAAAGCTGAATTCGAGCCCGGGCCTCAAAGCTTTCGTTTTAAAGTCCAGGTGTGGAGCGGAGGTAAGCGAGAAAGGAGAGTATACGCGGGCGGAGTGCGACACTCCTACCCTCACAGCACAGCACCACACGCCACTGGCTTCATATCCTACCACCAACCCCCCCCTAGTGCCCGGCTGTCTAACTCACGCATGTGCAGTGCCTTCATTGGACTCGCTACTTTTGTAGGGTCAGAAGTAAAAGTTCGCTCTTCTTTCCTGTCAAAATGAAATTAAAGTCTTTTACCAAGGATTCGCTATTCATGCACAATTAATAGCAACCGTTATTCCTCCTCTTCTGTCAACATTCAAGTTCTTTCATTGGTTTTACCATTGCTTTGCAGTCAATTGGTAAAGTCCTCTAACCTCTCTTGCTAAACTCTTTCAGTACTTGAGGACGAATGTTTGCATTTTATTTTGGTTGTCATTGTACAGTATTATATGCAATTTACTAATTATCTCTAGGAATCAAAGGGGTAAAATACTTAAATTAATTAAGAAGGGGTTAATGGGGAATGCCTGTCTCTTACATAATGCATTAACCAGCCGAATCTTGGTCTGCACAGTACACTTATTTATTTCGAGCTACAGTCCCTTTAAACACAGACAGATTTTCCGCGCCCCTAAATTGTAATATGCGACTTAGGCCCAACAAATCCGTTTGCAAGCTTCGTGTTTAGTACTTTAACCAATTAGTTATGCCTGTATTGATATACAAGGAAGAGAATACAAAAAGAACGAGCAGACAAGGCAAACTGGAGCGTATACAGAACTAAATAATTATTATATTGATAAAAGGAATAATTTAAACAATAATATCTAAACACACAGACAAAAATGGATGGAACCTTAACTCGTTGCCAGGAAAATGTTATACCCGTAAAGGTGTAGCAATCTAGAATACTGTAGTGTATATGCAGTATCTCCAGAATATAACTTGGCCGAGAGGATATGGTTATAGATATTTCAGAGAGAGAGAGAGAGAGAGAGAGAGAGCTAGCTGGTAGAGGGTAAAGTAGAACGCAGTAGAGTACACGGAATCCTCCTTCGCAATATACTGTTATCTTTAACTATTTCGTTGGGGGCGGGTGCCCAACCCCGAAAAGGGTTGAAATAGGGGAGCTATCCCCCCGCCAAAGGCGGCTTTCTAGGGCCTTTCCTAGCTGATGATGAGAGGATTGGGTTCTAGTCATGTGGTGATGGGCTGGTCTATCAGAGTGAGAACTGAGCGATCTCTGCCATACCCATAGCTTACTCTGACTGTTCCTTTTACTTATATATTTTCTAGATCTTAAGTGACGGCGTCTCTTGCGTGGATTGACCTCCTAATCTACCAAGATTGGAAGCCAAAGCGTCACATCTTTCCTTTGCCCCTCAACTTTCTCTTCATAATTGCTGAGGGGCACAGGGCCCTGGGTGGGGCTTTGGTTTCCCGGGCGTTTCCGCGCCCTCCTCAGCTCCCCGCCATGGAGTGGCTTCGGTCACCCAGGCTTTATTGTGGTCGGCGGGGAGGGTTCTGTGGGGGTGCTCGGCTGTGGCCTTGGCCTTGCTCGGGGCCTTGGGGCTGTTCGGCCAGGCAGCTTGGGGAAAAACAACAACAACAACAACTATTTCGTTGGAGAGAGCGAGAGCGAGAGCGAGAGCGAGCGTAGAGAGCTGAGCAGCCCAGTACACTCCATACTCCATTCCCTTATATCAAACTGCTGTGTCCAAAACAGAGAGAGATAGAGATCCCAGTGTATCCTCCCGTATAGGTACCGGTATATATTCTGCACCATCTCTCCTTGTCAATAGTCTGCATTCACTATTCTGGTCCACGGTGGTATGCCTATCCTGACAACACGGATGCACATGGCCGCATTTTCCCGCCAACTAATGGCCGCATCAAATCGTGACTTGATATACTTTTTTCCGTATGCTATATGGGGTTATCACTACCAATATGAGTATTTCTCCTGGGCGACCTAGATGTGTGTGAGATGTTATGTTTTTGTTTTGAAAAACAAATATAATAAGTATAATGAAAACGTTACATATCGAATCAAGGGAAGATAAACAGTATTGGGTGAGGTATAAGTAACACCCTGTTCATAACATTAATCATCAATTACAAGGTATGAAAGGAATAAACAATATAACGCAAAGTTAAATTGATGAACATGATCTGATTGTCATGGTGAGGTTGGGTGTAGTGTAACACTCGGTACATGTTTCGATATATCGACAAGGGATATGTATGAAGAGAGTGTACTAAATATTTACAGTTCTAGGTAGTACAGTGGTAGAAAACTGTCGTCCTGTTTGGGAGTCCCGAGTTAGATTTTCAGCAATCGTAATCACTTATCATTTATTTACCCTACATTATACTTTGTGTGAAGTGGCTAGATGTTTAAAAAGTCTGTAGAATATGATGATATAAAAATAATGTCGTGATCATGGAAACAAAATGCATGTACTGTATATATATATATCATAGACCCCTTTACATGTAGAGGAGTCTATGATATATATATATATATATAGTTACATTTCAGGAATAGGGAGCAAACTACAGCCTCACAATGAATACAGAGATACACTAGTTTTCCACTAACAATTCCTGATGCACAATTGACACTACTCCTAGAAGTAGTACCAACGTTCCAGGTTCTCTGGGACATAAGAATATGTGAGGTATGATTCCTATTAATGACTAAGTTAATGCACACCCTAGACCGTTAAGGGAGCCCACCTCCCTTTTTTGTATCTCTCTGTCCTTCTCTCTTTGGCTTGTATCCATTCGGCCTCATTCAGCCTACTGCTTTAAGACGTTTAATTACCCCCATCCAGGTGTCAATATTTTCCTGTTGAGTGGTAGCGAGCCAGCATATATATATTTTATTTTTACAGCAAGCTAAATTTGTAAATTTTTCGATAGAAACATTTCTCCGCGGATTTCTCCATACAATGATGGCTCGCTATCGCTCGCCAGGAAGAGATCGACACCTGGATGGGGATAAACATCTTAAAACAGTTGGCTGAATGGAGCCGAATGGATACAAGCAAGAGAAAGAGAAAAAAGGAGAGGAAGAGACAAAAAGCAGGTGACCCCCCTTAATTAAATAGAAACAGAGTGTGACGCCCAGTGCGTAGCAACGCAACCTGATTGTACTCCTTGGTACTCCACTGTACCGCCACGGTACCGCGTTGTACCGTGCTGGCTGCTTATATTGAGTGTGACAACGTATAACTATGTTCTTTGTATCTCTGCAAAGGTCTCGTCATTTGCTAACCAGTGGTGGGTTTTGTTTTAAGCCATGTCGAGACCTTCCATTTAATATGTAGTATCAATAGAGAAGTTGATAGATAAGACAGTGGGAATTCAGAGAGAGAGAGTGAGTTGGACTTCAGAGCGAGAGGGGTAGCGGTGCGCCACGCTGCCGGGGGGGGGTGGTTGCCAGACGTATGGACCGGTTGGCAGCCCTGCGCTTATAGCTGGGTGCGACAGGGTTGGTAGTACATTGCCGCCTGCCTATGCTGCCTGGGCTGCCCATGTTGTCGTACAGCACATTGCCTGGAGGCTCGCTGTGTGCTCTATGACCAGGTTGCCTAGAACCTTTGAGATTCTAACATCCCTTGCCCTCTCTCCCAATTTCTCACGGTTGCACTCTTTCTCTCTGACGACATTACTCTCATTTCATTCTTCTCTCTATTTAAATGCATAACCTTCCCTTGAGGTCCTAAAGGAGTTTCAGCACTCACCTCTCGTATTACTCTTAGGACAAGCATATATTTACATGTATTAGATTTAAGGGGTTAATGTGAACAGCGATCTTCTTGATGAGGATAGTTGGTGAACGTTCTACATGTTCACGAGTTATATGCCCAGCTCATCATCCAATTTGTGACTAGACTAGTGCCATGTGTAAGAGCCCGACCATGCCCAGGAGTTGTCTGTAGAGGGGCGAGGACTTAGCCTTGATTTGCCTACCGAGCCAGGAGCGAGTGCAGTACCAGAGACTACAGCTCGCTCGTAGTGCCGGTATAGTAGAGTAACGTAATTTATCTGTCCTTGTGTTCTCTGCAGTCTTTTCCTGGGTTCTCGCTTTCGGTGCTGGGACTCGTTGTTCCTGTGACTTGGCCTGCTAGCTAGAACACATGGGGATGATGAGTGGGTTATATCTTTATTTTACTATGCATTGCAGCTCTCTTTAAGTTTATGTATGTAACACTTTACAGTACACATTACTCACACACAAGACAACACTATTAATACTTTCATGTATCAATTAACTGCACTGTCGTTTTGCTGCTGTGTCCGGAGTTCCGTTGCGTAGGGCGCATACGGACTCAGAGGGGAGACAGAGTGAGAGAAGCGAAGTAGCCTATGCGGTAGTAGGCTACCGGCGCAGTACTGTTGCCTGCAACCTTTTAGTTATTCCAAGTATAGATTCATTCTTATAATAAGTGACTACTGTTTATGTTCCTTCCATGTGTATTATTAGGTATCTACTGGATCATGAACATCTTGTATGCTACATGCTAGTGCATGTTAGTAGGGGACAGTTATTCTAGTGCACGCGCTTTCAAGTAGGCGTGTACATTTGTCATTTAGCATTTCACTGTCATACCTTTAGCCTGCTTCTATTCTACATTATTAGAGGCTTAATATTAACGTAGTTTCTTGAGTATTGCATTTCTTTAGTCATAACGTAACCTATAAATGTCTGAGGGAGTTTAGCCTCATAGCCTACCCCTGTTGTACACTTTCGCCGAGTTAAGGTACCTCGTTACCATAGACGATAACTCTGTAGGGCGTTGGTGCTTTTGTTGTCTGGAGCATATAGTATTTGGGACTGGAATCGAGCGTGTCGTTGTCACATAAGCCATTTCTGTCCTACGATCAAGAATCCCGAATATGTATTGCCGATCCAGCCGTAACAAAATGGCGACCTTGCACAAGATTCAGTAGTATCCTATCACATGTTTTTTGGAGAACTATTCTATGCTACCTAGTAGAGCTGGCTAGAATTTTCTTGCATATTGGAGGAATTTTTATTGTGTCATTATTGTATTGGTGGACTTGCAGATTGTTTCGTTGGGGGTGTCTAGAGTAGAGTCATTCAAGCATCTTTAACATTTTGTGAGTCGAGACTGCAATTAGTAATAAGCACTTCTTTTTTTTTATGAACAGCAATTGTATAACCAGCACTATGTCTAATGACTCATCATTTACGGGGGAGGATAACACGGTACAGCCTAGTAACCAGCAAGTACAACAGATGTTTGGGGAGGGGAGTGTTATAAGTGGAGAGAGGGATGCCCGGGCATTTTTGCAGACACCTTTGACCGAACAGCGCCTGCAGGCTATTGATTGTTACGGTCTTCGCTGTTTAGCCACGGTTTTGGGGCGGGACTGTCCTGACAGTTGGCCCAAGAAGAATTTGGTGGCATGTTTGTTGGGTGATGGCGATGGGGCGGTGGGTGGAGTGGGGTCTTGGGGGGTTCCCTCCAAGCCTCCATTCCACTCTACCCCTGAGCTGGGCCCTCAGCCAGCGAGTCTTAGCACGATGCAGCAGGAGGGTTCTCAAGGGCAAGCTGGCTTACCCGTAAACACGTCTCGGTGTGGATCCCCCATTTTGTGCTCTCCCCCCCCAGGCCTGTCTCCTGAGATGTTATTTCAGCTAGAACTAGCTAAGTTTAAGCTGCAGGAGACTCAGATACAACAGGCTAGTATAGAACGCATAGAGGTTGCTAGAATCCAAGCCAATCAGGATGCAACCAGGTACCAGGCTGAAATGGATGTCGAGAAGTCTAGAGTAGAGACCACGGGGCGTCATCTCGGTGGTGGGCACCGGGTTACAGACTCACTTTCGCATTTAATTAAGTTAGTACCCGCATTTGATGAGACAGCAGTGACTGAGTTTTTTGCTCGTTTCGAAAAGAAGTGTCGTGAGTATGACTGGCCGGAGGTTAAATGGGCAGCATTAGTTTCATCACGTCTAGTGGGTAAGGGGTTGAAAGCCTACGATGCACTGTCACTGGACGAGAGTGTAGTGTATGGACTGGTGAAGGAGGCTGTGCTCCGGGCCTACGAACTGCAACCCGAAACTTATAGATTGAAGTTCCGTGGCGTGAATAAGAAGAGCGACGTCAGTTTTATGGAGCATGCACGGGACTTAACAGATGCAGGTAATAACTGGTTTCGGTCCGAGCACGCAGAGTCGGCTGAGGAAATTAAGCAACTTTTCTATCTGGAACAGTTTTACCAATGTACTGGAACCGATCTAACGCTGAACATTAAGGAAAAATGTCCCAAGACAGTAGAGGAGGCTGCCAAGATGGCAGACCTCAGATTATCATTGATTCGTGGTTGCGGTGCCGCTCAGAGGGCTGAGTCAGGGCAGAAGGGGCGCTATACCCCACCCACCAGAGTTTTCGATAATAACAAATCCTATGACACACATAACCACACTAAATGCATTGCACCTAATAACACCTACAAACACAAGCCTCTCCCGTTTACTAAAGGTCAGGCCCCTTCTTCACCCGCACAAGGGAAGAAGCCCATTGGGGATGTGAAATGTTACAAATGTCAGAAGCTAGGCCATTATTCACGTGAGTGCCCTAGTAACACTCCCGCTAAGCCGGTGTCATTGGTTCACAGTATCGGTGTGTCTCTGAAGGCTGCAGCAACTGCCCGGGGTAGGTTGTCAGCAGCTGAGGCACACGCGGTAAAGAAGCGTACGGAAGGCTCGACACCTGTCCGGGACACTTTCTGTAACCATCGGGGACACGGGTTTGTGAGCTGGGGGAGTGAACTACGGAGGGTTGACTTGCTGAGGGATACGGGGGCTTCGCAAACTTTGTTGAGGAACTTCACAGGGAAACCGATAAATGCGGCCAGAGTTGTTGTGGTGCAGGGTATAAATGCTACGAGGTCATACCCACTTGTGAGGTTGGAGTTGAGAGTGGGAGAGGTGTGCAGGGAGCTGGATGTAGGGATCGTTGAGTGTTTGCCAGTTGAGGGCGTCGACCTTCTTCTCGGCAACGACTTTGCGGTGCCCACTTCCGGGGCTCCACCCTTAGTCGTTGCCGAGAGGGCGGCCGACGTGGATGGTGAGAATCGGGAATGGGTTGGGAGGTGCCAACAGGATGAGATGGCCTGTGTGGTAACCCGATCTCGCTCTGCGGCTCCTGCACAGCCTAGCACTCAACCTCGGGGACAGTGGAGGAAGGATCAGGAGAAGGTTGCTAAGGGCAGGAAAAGGGACATTGATTCTGCTGCACTTCTCGGTGATTCGGTACTTGGACCTATAATAAACACGGGAGTTGACTCTGGCCCAGATATGGTGTGTAACAAGGCAGAGTTGGGTAAGACTTCGCGTGAGGCAAGAGCTGTAGCGAGAGCCACTAAGGCAGTAGAGCCTACTAGCCGGGGTAATGTCTTATTACAAAACCATCTTGATGCATTGACGCCCAGGGACATTAGTGAGCAGCAGCTGCAAGACGCTAGCCTAGCTCGTTATAGCAATGGTGCCATAGAGTTGGAGGAAGATGGGGATGCGAAGCCGGGAGATTTCTTTAGGCTCAACAGGATATTGTACCGCAGATTTCTAGACCCCAAATCGAAGTGGGAGGGCGGTGCGAGGGTAGTAGACCAGGTGGTTGTTCCAAATAAGTATAGAGAGTCCTTATTGTGTCTGGCGCATGATGTGCCGGTGGCGGGTCATTTGGGGGTAACAAAAACATTGGCGGCATTGGGCAGGTTTTTCTGGTGGCCTGGGGTCAAGGCTGATGTCTGTGCATGGGTGGCTGGGTGTGCGACCTGCCAGACAACGGGGAAGCCTAACCAGACAATCCCGAAGGCACCTTTGTTTCCCATACCTGTCACCGGGCCTCCGTTCAGCAAAGTTGTAGTAGATTTGGTTGGCCCTTTCCCGCCTACTAGTAGTGGCAATAAATTCCTGTTGACAATCATGGATGTGGCTACGAGATACCCGGACGCATACCCCATGAGAAACGGCTCGGCAAAGGCAGTTGTTAAAAACTTATTATTGTTCTGTTCCCGTTATGGATTTCCACGTGAGGTGCAGTCAGACCAGGGGAGCAATTTTACATCCAAATTGTTCAAGCAAACCCTTCAGTTGCACGGTATATGTTCTGTAGTGTCGTCAGCCTACCATCCCGAGAGTCAGGGAGTCTTGGAGCGGTGGCACTCGACCCTGAAGAGTATGCTACGCTGTTACTGTGCAGAACATGACACTGATTGGGATTTGGGTCTGCCGTATGTTCTGTTCGCTGCACGTGAAGTCCCAGGAGAGAGCCTGGGGTTCAGTCCAAATCAACTAGTCTTTGGCCATAATGTGAGAGGACCTTTAAGTATGGTGAAAGAGATCTGGGAGGGCGAAGAGAAGCCGGGGTCTGTACTTAAATATATCCTTGAGAGCCGGGAGAGACTTATAGGTTGCATGGCAGCGGCAGGTAATAACTTGGTTAATGCACAGGCGGTCATGAAGCACCAGTATGACGCCAAGGTGAAGCTTCGGGAGTTTTCGGTGGGTCAGGAGGTAATGTTGCTTTTACCTTTGCCTGGACACCCCCTTTCTGCCAAGTTTATTGGGCCGTATGTGGTGGCTAAGAAACTGTCCGACCTTGATTATCTCGTTGCAACACCTGACCGTAGAAAAAAACATCAGTTATGTCATGTTAACCTCATGAAAGAGTATGTGAGACGCCCCTCAGAGCCTCTCACTGTCCCTGTGCTGGCCTGCAGCGGCCAGGGTGGAGAAGGAGGTGGGGACAGTCATGCTGCTGAGGAGGATAGCTGGGACTGTGTCATTTCCGCGGAACAGTGGGCGGGGAATACTGAACAAGAGGCTAGGCAAGCTGTAAGTCACCTGCCTGAGCACCAGGGTGCTGCTGTCCTAGGCCTGTTCAGGTCATACCCCTCTGTTTTCGCCGAACACCCAGGTCTCACTACTCAGGTAACGCACGACGTGGACGTCGGTGATAATGTGCCCTTCAAGTCAGTGCCCTACCGTGTGCCCCCGGTAAAGTTGCCAGCTTTACGGGAGGAGTTAAAGTACATGGTTGAGAGAGGGATGATCACTGAAGGTTATGTGAAGTGGACATCACCCGTCACGTTGCAGCCAAAACCTGACGGCAAGGTGCGGTTCTGCATAGATTTTCGTAGGCTAAATGGCTTGACCACTACCAACCCTTACCCTTTGCCTCGAGTTGACGACAGCGTGGACAAGATAGGGAATGCAAAGTACCTTACTAAAATTGATCTTGTAAAAGGCTACTGGCAAGTACCCCTGTCGGACCGAGCTAAGCAAGTTTGTGGTTTTGTGGTAGATGGCAAGACCTACCAATGTAACGTAATGCCTTATGGGCTTAAGAACGCACCTGCCACGTTTCAGAACCTGATGAACGATATTTGTGACGAAATCCCTAACTGCACGGTCTACCTTGATGACGTGATAGTGTATGATGACAATTTTGATAATCACCTAAGGCACTTAGAGACCCTGTTTGGGAAGTTGCACGATGCTGGGCTGGTGGTGAACCTGAGGAAGTGCGAGTTTGTAAAGGCTACTGTGCAGTATCTTGGCTTCGTGGTCGGGTTAGGCCGGGTGTGCCCCCCCCTGAGCAAGATACAGGCTATCAATATGTTTCCCAGGCCCACCACTAAGCGCCAGGTCATGCGGTTCCTAGGTATGATAGGCTATTATAGGCGCTTCATCCGGGGATACTCTACTGTCTTAGCACCGTTAACTGATCTACTGTCGAAGTCAGTGAAGTTCTGTTGGGCTGCGGAGTGTCAGAGGGCTTTCGACCTAGTCAAGCACCTGCTGTGTACACATCCGATTTTGAGAGCCCCAGACTTCTCCAGGAGTTTTCAGCTGGCGACTGATGCCAGCGGTGTGGGTGCCGGGGCAGTGTTACTGCAGACTGATTCCGAGGGCTTGGAACACCCAGTGAGCTTCTTTTCTCGCAAGTTTAATTCGGCACAAAGGAATTACTCGACTATAGAGAAGGAGCTTCTTGCTATCGTTTTGTCGCTCAAACATTTCGAAGTTTATGTTCCAGCCTACGGCCCGGTAGTGACGATTTATACGGACCATCATCCCTTGAAATTCCTAAATCAGTTTCACAATCGGAATATGCGGTTGACCAGGTGGTCCCTAATGCTCCAGGAGTATAATCTCAACATTCAGCATATTGCCGGGAGTGAGAACGTGATAGCAGATTGTCTATCAAGGGTTGATGATCCAGGATAGTCGTGCACGGTGTGGGGGTTGAGCAGGAGTAAAATTAGGCTATCATAACTCCGTCCAAAAAGATTATAAAACAATAAAGTAAACGAGAAATTTTTTTTTAATTTTGTAAGTCTTTATTGTTGTAGCATGATGCATGCGATATTGTGTTTTATGTATAATTCACACTTCAGTTGTTGTGCACCTTTTGCAATTAGTGGCAGCTAAGGGTAGCAGGTCGGTTGGTTGCCTGTCAGATTTTGATAATGCTTCTAAGGTCGATTATCTAAAATCTTGGGGGGGCTGTGACGCCCAGTGCGTAGCAACGCAACCTGATTGTACTCCTTGGTACTCCACTGTACCGCCACGGTACCGCGTTGTACCGTGCTGGCTGCTTATATTGAGTGTGACAACGTATAACTATGTTCTTTGTATCTCTGCAAAGGTCTCGTCATTTGCTAACCAGTGGTGGGTTTTGTTTTAAGCCATGTCGAGACCTTCCATTTAATATGTAGTATCAATAGAGAAGTTGATAGATAAGACAGTGGGAATTCAGAGAGAGAGAGTGAGTTGGACTTCAGAGCGAGAGGGTAGCGGTGCGCCACGCTGCCGGGGGGGTGGTTGCCAGACGTATGGACCGGTTGGCAGCCCTGCGCTTATAGCTGGGTGCGACAGGGTTGGTAGTACATTGCCGCCTGCCTATGCTGCCTGGGCTGCCCATGTTGTCGTACAGCACATTGCCTGGAGGCTCGCTGTGTGCTCTATGACCAGGTTGCCTAGAACCTTTGAGATTCTAACATCCCTTGCCCTCTCTCCCAATTTCTCACGGTTGCACTCTTTCTCTCTGACGACATTACTCTCATTTCATTCTTCTCTCTATTTAAATGCATAACCTTCCCTTGAGGTCCTAAAGGAGTTTCAGCACTCACCTCTCGTATTACTCTTAGGACAAGCATATATTTACATGTATTAGATTTAAGGGGTTAATGTGAACAGCGATCTTCTTGATGAGGATAGTTGGTGAACGTTCTACATGTTCACAAGTTATATGCCCAGCTCATCATCCAATTTGTGACTAGACTAGTGCCATGTGTAAGAGCCCGACCATGCCCAGGAGTTGTCTGTAGAGGGGCGAGGACTTAGCCTTGATTTGCCTACCGAGCCAGGAGCGAGTGCAGTACCAGAGACTACAGCTCGCTCGTAGTGCCGGTATAGTAGAGTAACGTAATTTATCTGTCCTTGTGTTCTCTGCAGTCTTTTCCTGGGTTCTCGCTTTCGGTGCTGGGACTCGTTGTTCCTGTGACTTGGCCTGCTAGCTAGAACACATGGGGATGATGAGTGGGTTATATCTTTATTTTACGATGCATTGCAGCTCTCTTTAAGTTTATGTATGTAACACTTTACAGTACACATTACTCACACACAAGACAACACTATTAATACTTTCATGTATCAATTAACTGCACTGTCGTTTTGCTGCTGTGTCCGGAGTTCCGTTGCGTAGGGCGCATACGGACTCAGAGGGGAGACAGAGTGAGAGAAGCGAAGTAGCCTATGCGGTAGTAGGCTACCGGCGCAGTACTGTTGCCTGCAACCTTTTAGTTATTCCAAGTATAGATTCATTCTTATAATAAGTGACTACTGTTTATGTTCCTTCCATGTGTATTATTAGGTATCTACTGGATCATGAACATCTTGTATGCTACATGCTAGTGCATGTTAGTAGGGGACAGTTATTCTAGTGCACGCGCTTTCAAGTAGGCGTGTACATTTGTCATTTAGCATTTCACTGTCATACCTTTAGCCTGCTTCTATTCTACATTATTAGAGGCTTAATATTAACGTAGTTTCTTGAGTATTGCATTTCTTTAGTCATAACGTAACCTATAAATGTCTGAGGGAGTTTAGCCTCATAGCCTACCCCTGTTGTACACTTTCGCCGAGTTAAGGTACCTCGTTACCATAGACGATAACTCTGTAGGGCGTTGGTGCTTTTGTTGTCTGGAGCATATAGTATTTGGGACTGGAATCGAGCGTGTCGTTGTCACATAAGCCATTTCTGTCCTACGATCAAGAATCCCGAATATGTATTGCCGATCCAGCCGTAACAAGAGGCAGAACTCTACTTCCAGTTGATAATACAGGGCAAACCTTCAGTAAAAACCTAAGGGGAGACGGTCGTTTGTCTGGTCCCCTTTCTCCCTCGCGATTTTAAGACCTTTCGTCCCATTTTGTTATAAATTTTAACCCTCTCCGATATCTATGACATGATCGCGTCATATGGCGGTAAGCCCAAGAGTATCATATGACGCAATCGCTTCATATGAACTTAGTGAAATAGCTCAATAAGTAAGTTATATGACGCATTTGCGTCATATTGAGCTCAGTAAGTTAGGTAAGTTAGATCAGAATCTGTCAGTTGATGGCAACCCCAAATACCTCCGACTTCTACCGGTACCACAGTGTCAGAGAAATTGTTTTGAGGGAAATACCGGGCGCTCGCCACCCCATCAGTAAGATAGCAACTTTTGTCTGGGGCAGTGTTAAGACCTATCGTGCCATTTAGGTGTTGATTTTTTCCTGGCGAGCGATAGCGAGCCTGTAATTGTTATAGGAACGGGCCTCCGGCTGGGAAATTTTTCTACCGAAAAATGTACAAATTTATCTTGAGGGGTGGTCTAGGGGATGTTCTTCTAAGGTTGAGGGATGTCTAGCGAGGAAACTAAGAATTTAAGTGAGGCCAGCAGAGATTACAGACAAGCGTAGTGAATACCATGAGAGCTGCACCCGCGCCTCACCCCGAGAATAAAGCAGAGTTGTTTTTGTTTTGTTCTATATTCCGACTACTCCCTCTCGGGCATAGGCGGAGAGCCGGTACATTTAACCGCACATTGAACGGTGAAGGGCGAGAGTACATCCTATATAACATAATGTCTTAGTGAGAAAGCATACCAACCAAGGTTTTTGGACAAGGTGACAGCGTGCTTTTTACGACATCAGAATCTTCAATTCTAGATCTCAAACATATTGTGAACGAGGACTCAAGGCGGCATACTTGAGAAACGAAAGTGAGAAGAAACGCGCATATGAAGAAATAATTTTGAACATGGATCAATGGAGCTTTACTCCTCTGGTCTTCTCATTCAGCAAGTGTCATCTACAGTATGCCAGATTAGCTGATGACGAGGAAAATAAGTGCCAGAAAATATATTATACATTTATATAAACAGGGATTATGAGTCTGCAAAAATAGTAGAATATTTAATATTCACATTTATGTGGATGTGGGAGAGTATGTGAATGTGGGAGAGTATGTGAAGGTGAGGGGGTATGTGAATGTGGAAGAGTATGTGAATGTGGGAGATTATGTGAATGTGGGAGAGTATGTGAATGTGAGGGAGTATGTGAATGTTGGAGAGTATGTGAATGTGAGGGAGTATGTGAATGTGAGGGAGTATGTACATGTGGGAGAGTATGTAAATGTGGGAGAGAATGTGAATGTGGGAGACTATGTGAATGTGGGAGAGTATGTGAATGTGGGGGAGTATATGAATGTGAGGGAGTATGTGAATGTGAGGGAGTATGTGAATGTACAAAGGAGTACAAAGGAAATCAAGCAACAACAGTCTAGTGACCCTTCTAGGCTGCTTGTCCTCCAAAATACTGAGGATCAAGTGTCCAAACAGTGGTTTAGAGTGGGTATGGGAACATTGGAAATGGAACTACTGCCCTGGAACTAATGTCCGTGGCAGGACTAGGAAGTTAGTAGGGGACATATGGGTTAGTAACTGAGGGGAGGATAAAATAAAGTAATTCATTTACAAACGCAGTCAGTCGCGGGTTTGATGCGAGATATTTGTCTAGGCGGAGTTTAAATGAATCAACGGTGCTGCAGTCTATAAAGTCTCGGGGAAGCCCATTCCACAAGTTGACAACTCGATTGAAGAAGATATTCTTAGATTCGTGTGAGTTAAAAGATTTACCAATAATTTTGCAACCGTTTCCCCGCGTGTAATTAGATTGGTCGATAATGAAGTACTTACTACAGTTCATATTGTCGATGCCTTTGATGATTTTGAACACTTGAATTAAGTCACCTCTTAATCTGCGCTGGGTTAAAGGAAATAGATTTAATTCTCTAAGACGCTCTTCGTATGGTTTGTTCTTTAGGCTAGGTATCATTTTGGTAACTCTACGTTGAACTCGTTCTAGCTTGTTTATGTCTTTTTGGTAATAAGGGCACCAGCATTGAACGCAGTATTCCAATAGAGGGCGGACTAAGGAATTGTAAAGGGTTAGGATAACGTCTTTAGATTTATGCTCAAATGACCTGCCTATAAAGCCAATTATTTTGTTTGCCTTCTTAACAACTTCTGAACATTGTTGACTCGGTTTTAGGTTACTCGATATTGTTACTCCCAGATCGGTTTCTCTGTTTACATTCTTAAGCTGAGTGCCATTCATCGAATAGTTTGCTTTCTCATTTAGGTGTCCGATATGTAGTACTTTACATTTATCCGCATTGAAACTCATTTGCCAAATTTGGGCCCAATGTGACAATTTATCTAGATTGTGTTGCATATCGTCAACTTGATCTTTTGAGAGTACGCTATTTGCAATTTTTGTATCGTCAGCAAATTTTGAGATTATACGGGTGAGACCCTCATCTATGTCGTTGATGTAAATTAGAAAGAGAATTGGTCCTAGTACCGATCCCTGGGGTACCCCGCTACTTACATTGGTCCATTTAGATGCCTTACCGTTTATGACTACTCTTTGCTTTCTGTCGTTGAGCCAATTTTCTATCAATTTCAACACACCGTCTTGTATTCCATGCGCTTTTAGTTTTAGCAGTAAACGTTTGTGGGGAACTTTGTCAAAGGCCTTTTGAAAATCAAGGTATATAATATCTACAGCTTTACTCTCATCGTAGAGGTTGAGGATATCGTGGAAGATGTCTAAGAGGTTTGTTAAACAGGAAATTTTTTTACGAAAGCCAGCGTGTTGAGTATCTTTAAGTATGTTATTTTCCTCTAAGTGATTTACGAGGCTGTCTCTTATGACCATTTCTAGCATTTTACATACAACTGAGGTTAAGCTAATTGGACGATAGGTACTGGATAGGGATTTGCTGCCTTTTTTTAATATCGGTGTTACGTTGTTTATCTTCCACTGATCAGGCATAGTTCCAGACTGCAAGGATTTATTGAATAGTAATGTCAGTGGTTTGGAGAGCTCATCCTTAGCTTCCTTTAGAACTCTAGGCGAGATTGTATCAGGTCCAGGCGTTTTATTTACCTTGAGTTTATCTAAACAATTCAATACTTCTCTCTCTGTAACGGTGATATTGCTTAGAACATCTGAATTATCAATCTGAATCGGCGATGGTGTAGGGATATCACTGAGGTCTTCTGTTGTAAAAACTGATGCAAAGAAGGTATTGAGGGCATTACTCATTTGTACTTCGTCTTTGGTGTATTCTCCATTTTCATCGACTAACGGTCCAACAGTTGAAGTAACTACTTTTTCTTTCTGATATAACTATAGAATTCTTTCGGGTTTGTTTTACTTTGATTCGCAACATGTAACTCCAAGGTCTTTTTACTTTGCTTAATTAACTTTTTGGCTTTGCGTCGTAGCTCTACAAATTTCACCCGTTCTTCGTCATTTTGTGAGCATTTTAATCTATCATTACCAAATTTTTTAGCAAGCAGACAGTCTGAAATATCTTTATTCCACCATTTGGGCTTATCATTCTGGCCTGGACGCCGTATTTTCGATGGTATGCAGTCTTGCACTGCCTTAAGGTAAGTGGTTGTTAAACACTCCCAAGATGTATTTATGTCGTTATTGTTAGTCAGAAAGCTCCAGTCATTTTCTTTAAGCTTTGATTTAAGTTTATGAAAATTTGCTTTCTTGAAATTAGGGACTTTCTCAATGCTGCTATTTAATTTGTTACTAGTAAACTTTAAAGTGAAAGTTATCGTACGATGGTCGCTGTTACTGAATTCATCACCAACATTCAAATTCTCTATTAATTCTTCTTTTGTTGCGAGTACAAGGTCAAGCACATTA
The DNA here is from genome assembly GCA_037953745.1 of Lithodes maja. Lineage (NCBI taxonomy): Eukaryota > Metazoa > Arthropoda > Malacostraca > Decapoda > Lithodidae > Lithodes > Lithodes maja. The sequence continues at coordinate 86,210 of JBAKBP010007161.1, read as the reverse complement.
TTACCACGGGTCGGAGATTGTACAAATTGAAAAAGTGAACTCTCTTGCAAGTTAGCATAGAGGTCGTGTCCAGAGTGTGAAGTAAGAATATCGCCCCATTTAGTCACGGGTAGGTTGAAATCGCCAAGAATTACGGTATCTTGTATGTTAGTTATTTCTGCAATTTGTTCATAAATTTCACTGTCAGTTTGTACTGATTGAGCTAGTATAATAAAGCTAGTGTTATTTTAGTTCCTCGTTTATTGTTTAATAGTACGTAAGATATGTCTATATTCGCAATTTGAGGTTTTGACATTAAGACGGGATTAAGACTTTCCTTTATGAAAAACAGAACTCCTCCTCCATTTCTATTGATCCGACTTTTCTCAAACATTGTATAACCAGGAAGCGTATATTCGGCTAAAAAGTCTCTGTCTTCCGTATTTAACCAAGATTCTGTAATGCCGATTATATCATAATGTTCTGTAAACACGATTTCCTCTAGATCTGAAAATTTATTGCGTATGCTACGAGCATTTACATAAAACACCTTAAGAGTATTAGAGTTGGATGTTACTGATTGTGCATTGTCTGAATTTTCAGTTCGTATTTGACTTACACTACCCTGTCTGGATCCCGGTTGACCCCGTTTTTTGAACGGAAATCCTTGACTGCATTGTTCAGCAGATGACCAAGACGTGCAGCTCCTACTTCATTGAGATGTACACCATCTCCTGAAAACAAAGATTTATCATAGTAAAAATTATCCCACGTGTCGACAAAGCCGATGTCCTCCTCCCTGCAGAGTTTGTCTAGTCGGCGATTTGTACTGGTAGCTATATTGTAGAATCGGTTTTCTACATCAATCCGGGGAACAATTCCTGAAATTAAGATTCTATTAGATTTTTCCTTGAAGGACCTGATCAGCCGCTGGTACTTGCAAAGTAGTTCTTCTGACCGCGTCCGTTGGACATCGTTAGATCCAACGTGGATGACGTACGTGGTGCGCGGGGGCGAGCCTGGAAACCTCTTCCACAGCCGCAACAATGTCGTCCACGCCGCCGCCTGGGATACAGAATCGCTTTCTGGTCCTGGGTGCCCTGGCGCAGAACTCGGTTAATTGGCCACGGACCATGGAGTCGCTCACAAGCCGAACTTCTTCCGTTTCCTCTTCCTCGTCAATAGCAAGAATTTTGAAGCGGTTTTGGCATGTTGTCGGGATGACCTTCCTGGTACTGGTACTGGGATGCACATTGTTTCTCACTAACTGAAAGTTGTCCTGGGGGGGAGTGAGAGTAGAGTCATTATTATTATCTGCAACATCTAAGGTAGCTGCTGATGTGGGTACCGGTGCCGGTACTGTATGCACTGGAATGGCGGTTGACATCGTAGTGGTTTCTTGGGCCGAGGGCACTCCTACGTTGAGTGTGGCAAATTCTTGAAGGGATTCAAGCTTCGTAGTCAGGGCATCGATCTTGCGGTGAGCTGCATTCAATTCATCCGCAATCTTCTCTCGGAGCTGGCAAAATCTACAAATTTGGACATCAGTATCAACAAACATGGTAGGGCCAAATTTACCGGAACAACTCGTGCAGGTTCGTCGCGGCGCCATGACGATATAATCACAGTATGCCTGAAAATCACACAAATTTATGTTAGGAAAATGGTACAATTAAAGCCTGAAAATCACAACAAATTTATGTTAGCAATGTGATACAATTAATTCCTGATAATCACACAAAATTTTGTTCGCAATATGATAAAATTAATATGCCTGTAAATCACAAAAAATATGTTAGCAATAGAACACAATTTATGCCTGAAAATAAAACAAAATTTGATGTTAGCAGTATGACACAGTTAAAGCCTGAAAATCACAAATGGACTAGAAATTTATTACAAAATTTACTGGAAAAAAACAAAAAGTGTGTTACGTCCTGGGATATATAAACACTGGGCTCTTTCTATTGGACTAGGTATGCGGCAACAAGCAACAACGGAAAACGCTAGATCCAACCCTTATCTATAAACCCAGGCAACAAACCACCCTAAACCGTCAAGAGTCCTGCCTGGACAACAAGGTATCCTATGACTCGGTTACAGGGTGCACGCACTATAGACTGCTGATAGTCAAGCAGGCTATATAAAAGATCACACAATTAAATTGACTTAAAGCTTCAAGGAAAAGATAGATAACGGAATTAAATTGCAGAAACAATTTAATAACAAACTAGAAGAAAGTATATTTAACGTTACATTAATTAATACAACTAATCACCCCTGCGTGAAAGAAGGTGAAAGCAAACAGTCCTCAAAACATCGTACAGGTAGACAAGATGCGGGTTTCTAAACTGCATGCGGCTACTGTAGGATCTGATGCTTAGCAAAGAAAATACGTTTCGGATTTAGAGAACTCTTAACTCATAAGCAGGAATAAATACTAGTGATAGGCCATACAGTGTATAATGGCATAGGTATAATTAAATAAAGGCAGCAACTCGCAACATAACCACATACAGGTGTGCTTCTCACTCTTAGTCAGGCAAGCCTGCTCGGACAGAGTCTCTAAGCCACACCCTGACTCACAATGCTCACAAAAACGGTAAACTGTGGCACAATAACAAGCATACAGAGATCATAAACCCCTAGCTGTTAATCTGCCAGGTGGCAGAGGTCTAGCCGGAAGGATATAGGCTTCGGATACCCGGGCTGAGCCACCTGCTCTAGCCTAGGGACGTTCCCAAGTCTGTGCGCCAAATTACTCTAATTGAAAGGGTGCTCTCTTGAGAGACTCAGATCGCAAGTATCTGACTCTCTCCTGGCGACCCTAAAACAAAAGCAAGACGTGCTAGTGCAGTGCTGAGTGGACTAGGCAAGGGCCCTCACACAACACAACACTAGACACACAGGGACACAGACAAGAAAATGCCCCCCAGACTCCCACGGGTATCCTAGTAAAATCGTGCGGGTCCACAGGACTCGCACCAGCAGACTTTACTTAAAGGATCGCAAAAAGCCTCCCCTCCGGTCTAGCCCCTGCTAACCTAACACAAGAACACACTAGCAAGCATGAAACCACCAAATATGAGACAACAAAAAAGCTTCCTAGGTCTCATTAACAATTACGTCTCTGCATAAGGCCCAAAATCCTATATAGTTATCTGAGAGCTCGTCGTTAATACAATAATAGATATAAGGTCTATCAAGGGGATGGGCTAATTAAATAGATTGGTGAAGTAGTGTAAGGAAGGTATACAAAGTAAGAGAGAAAGTTTCTAAGGGGGGTTGAGAGGGATAGATATCAAGTGGGTCCGAAGGGTACGACAGTGAGGTGAGCTCTGAGTCTTGAATCTGTCTGGACCCCGCCCTAGGCATGCAGAATACATCCCATGCTTGGCAACACTCAACACAGTTGCCGGGTCAAAATCCTCTACCCCATGCGTGAGTCAAAACTAAGCCTAACGTTGCAATCAAATGCAGGTGGCAACATCAGGCTCGTCCCAAGCTGGACTCTCCGCGCGAAGCAACGTCCCCCAGCCGGTCTCTCTCTCTCTCCCGCTCGTCTTCTCCCGCCCTCACTAAACTTACATCTTATATATTATAATGAAACAATCAACTATCGAGAATAAAATATACTAAGATGCGTTGGTTAAGAATAAGGGCAGCTACAAGCTATGAAACAACATAAGAATATCCCAGACATTAGTTACGTTGTCGTAGGATATATACTAAGGAAAAGCCTGCCGACCGGCTGCCACCAGCCGGTTTCTAAACGGCTGGGCAGCCGACGCGTGCGCAGGCCCGCACGTGGCTACTATGCAGAAGCGTCACACCTCCCCCAAGATATAAGACCCTTGACTAAGTTCTTCATATCTAACAGAAAGCTTCTCATAGTACCACACACTGTTGCGACACAAGGCACTATATATAAAAAAAATAAAGACTGTTGCGCTCCACCGAGCAAGTTCAACTAACTTAGCGACAATAAGCGAAAACATTCAACTTAGATACTGCTACAACATCTTATACAAAATTCTACACGTTATAAAAAATAAAGAGTTTTTATAAGGATTTTGCTTTTTTAATTTGTTTTTTTTCGGCTGAACTACAGTGACAGCCTATTTTCCTCCACACTCAACCCTCAATCCTGTGGCAGTCTAACCAACATCATCCACCCTTGATAGACAATCCGCTATCACGTTATCAGAACCGGCAATATGGCGTATGTCCAGATTATACTCCTGAAGCATGAGTGACCACCTGGTCAGCCTCATATTCCGGTTATGAAACTGATTCAAGAATTTCAGAGGGTGATGATCGGTATAAACCACTACGACTGGTCCGAAAGCAGGAACATATACATCGAAGTGCCTGAGCACCAGCACTATCACCAGGAGTTCTTTTTCAATTACAGAGTAATTCCTTTGTGCACTATTGAATTTTTTACTGTAAAAACTCACTGGATGTTCGATACCTTCATCATCTGTCTGTAACAAGACAGCCCCAGCCCCTACGCCACTGGCATCAGTCGCCAGCTGAAAAGGTCTGCTGAAGTCCGGGGCCCTGAGTATGGGGTGGGTACATAACAGGTGTTTCACCAAGGAAAACGCCTCTGCACACTCAGGAGACCACCGGAACTTCTTGTCCTTAGATAATAAGTCAGTTAAAGGTGCAAGTACAGTCGAATAGCCTTTGATGAAGCGACGATAATAGCCTATCATACCTAGAAACCGCATGATTTGTTTCTTAGTCGTAGGCTGGGGAAACTGATCGATGGCTTTGATCTTTGTCTGTGGAGGGCACACCTGACCCATCCCCACCTCGAACCCCAGGTACAAAACTGTGGCTTTGACAAAATCGCACTTACCCAGGTTTACCACCAAACCTGCTTCATTCAGTTTATTAAAAAGCTGTCCGATGTGAGCACAGTGACTGTTAAAATCATCGTCGTATATTATGACATCATCTAGGTACACCGTACAGTTGGGAATGTCGGCTACAATGTCGTTCATTAATTTCTGAAACGTTGCAGGGGCATTTTTCAGCCCGTATGGCATAACATGGCAACGATATGTGGCACCGTCCACCACAAACCCACACACCTCTCGCGCTCGCTCAGACAAGGGCACTTGCCAATAACCCTTAACAAGGTCTATCTTAGTGAGGAACTTGGCGTTTCCTATCTTATCCACACTGTCCTCCACGCGAGGGAGAGGGTAGGCATTTGTGGGGGTTAAACCATTCAACCTGTGGAAATCTATACAAAACCGTACCTTGCCATCTGGTTTGGGCTGCAGTGTGACTGGGGAAGTCCACCTTACTGCACCCTCAGAAATCAGCCCACGTTTCAGCATATAATCCAGCTCTTCCCTAAGTGCTGGTAATTTAATAGGGGGAACACGGTATGGCACTGATTTAAAGGGCGGGTGGTCCCCAACATCGACATCGTGCACCGCTTGAGTAGTGAGGCCAGGATGATCCGCGAAAACAGCTGGGTTTGAATCAAACAAGTGCTGCACAGCTACACGCTCTTGCTCAGGCAGGTGCAATATCAACTCGTGAGCCACTTGTCTAGAATTCCCCGCCCACTGATCCGCGGAAACATGACAATCCCAATTATCCTCCCCCACAGCTTGACTGTCCCTTCCTCCTTCTCCACCACGATCGCTGCAGATCAACACCGGGACAGTGAGAGGCTCGGAGGGGCGCCTCACATACTCTTTCATCAGATTTACATGGCAAAGTTGGTTCTTTTTCTTACGATCAGGAGTAGCTACTAAATAGTCGAGATCAGAAACCTTCCTTACAACCCGATACGGACCAGAATACTTGGCAGACAAGGGGTGTCCCACCAGAGGCAATAGTATCAGTACCTCCTGATCTACTTCAAACTCCCTCAGCTTCACCTTCTGGTCGTATCTGTCCTTCATCTGAGCTTGTGAACTCTTAAGGTTCCGACCTGCTACCTCCAAGCTCTTTAGCATTCTCTCACGGCTTTCAACTACATACTTTAGAAGCGAGCATGGCTTTGTGACTCCCTCCCAGATCTCCTTGACTATGTGGAGGCGCCCCCTGACCCTGTGTCCAAAAACCAACTCGTTCGGGCTAAATCCCAAGCTCTCCCCAGGTACTTCTCTCGCAGCAAATAAAACGTATGGGAGACCTAGATCCCAGTCCTTCCCATTTTCCATGCAATAACACCGCAACATACTCTTGAGAGTCGAGTGCCACCTTTCCAAAACTCCCTGACTCTCGGAATGGTAGGCAGATGACACCACAGACACTATCCCATGTTGCTGCATGGTCTGCTTAAACAGAGCAGAAGTAAAATTGGATCCCTGATCAGACTGGATCTCCTGAAGGTAGCCATAACGAGAGAAATAGACAAGTAGGTTTTTGACAACAGTCTTAGCCATCCCGTTGCGCATGGGGTAAGCATCTGGATACCGTGTTGCTACATCCATTACAGTTAGTAAAAATGTATTGCCGGCACTAGTGGGAGGCAATGGGCCAACCATATCGATAACTACTTTGCTGAAGGGCGGCCCAATGACAGGGATGGGTTGTAACGGGGCTCTCGGGATGACCTGATTGGGTTTCCCAACCACTTGACAAGTGTGACACTGTGACACCCATGACATGACACTCGCCTTTAACCCAGGCCACCAGAAAAGCTTGCTCAGAGCTGCCTCCGTCTTACGTGCCCCCAGGTGCCCTGCCAAAGGCACATCATGAGCTAATCTCAATAAGCTCTCACGGCACACCCTCGGTACTACTAACTGGTCCGCTAATCCTGACCCGCCATCCCACTTTTTCTTGGGATCCTGATGTCTCCGATACAAGATCCCCTCGGACAAGAAAAAATCACCAGGCTGCGCATCCCCATCGCTCTCCAGTTCGACAGCACCATTACCACACGCCCTGACTTCAGGATCTTCCAGCTGCAAGGAACATATATCAGCAGGTGCGAGATTATCCAATTTCATCTTAAATAATTTATTTCCACCTCCAATGTCCCGCTGAGCCATCCTTTCCTCACGCTGCGCATAACGATGCTGTCGCAGAGTCTCTTCTTGCCCTGCACCTGCACTAGCGGTGACAGGCCCCGGGGCCTCTCCAGACTCTAACATAGGTGCCAATAATGAGTCACCAAGAAACACTGCCGGCTCAAAACTCTCCAATTGACCATCACTTCCCGTTTTCTTGTGACCTTTCCTCCGCGGTTTGATAGGCTGAGGTGGTGGCTGCAAGGCTCCGGATGTCTGAGAACGCGTCACAACACACGCCATGGTTTGTACGCTACACTTCTCAACCCACTCCTGTTCCTCCCTACTAACGTCGGCCGCCTTCTCGTCAACGACCAAGGGTGAAACCTTAGAAGCAGGCACTGCAAAGTCGTTGCCGAGGAGGAGGTCGACGCCCCCAACAGGCAAGTTCTCTACAATTCCTACATCCAGCTCCTTCGCCACACCACCCACCTCCAGCTCCATCCGCACCAGCGGGTTGGACTTCGTAGCATTGATCTCCTGAACTACCACCACCCGAGCAGCGTTAATCGGTCTACCAGTAAAGTTCTTTAACAAGGTCTGAGAAGCCCCCGTGTGACGCATGTCGAGTATGAGCATGCTGTACAGAACGCCCAGTCAGGCCCCACTCTCGCTAGGATCGTCAGGGCAGGAACTTTGGCTGTAGTCTGTGTAGAGTTTCCTAACTCAGTTTATTTGAACCGTTGTACTATAAGTATTATCATTATGTATTTTGTTTTCTTCTAAGTCAACGAGTTCTATTTTATATCATTAGATATAAGTATTGTGTGTGGGACTTATATGTAATGATGAGAGGAGAGAGAGAGAGATATTACGTAACGGGGATCAGTGAGTGCGCCACGCGGGCCGGTAGGCCTAATTCCCTCCTCCCTCCTCCCTTCCTCCCTTTCAGCGCGTGGGAAGTTCTTTGTCGATCCCAGATTGAGAGAGAATATGACGTCATGATTGCCAGTGGGCGGTCCTTAAGTAGTTTGAGATATGCCGCTAGAGGGCCGAGTATAAAAAGAGAGGTTCTTGCCACCATTTCTTCAGAACTCATCAGGCAAAGCGACTTCTCATATCCCTTGCAACTATCCATATTCTTCCGACTGATGTGAACTTTCTCTACTCTCTGAACAGCCTATCTTCTTCTCTTCTCGTCCCTGTTTAACCTCCATGACCCCTTTGGTGCAGATTTAGTCAGCCAAAGTATTATCGCTTGAGTTCTCACGAGATAAGTGCCTGTTAGATAGCCTATTTTTGGAAGGGTTAACTAGAATAGGATTGATTGATGTTTGTTGCACTCGTATATGCATTTCCCTGTGTGTGATTATTCATGTTCCTGTTTTCTGCTGGTTTAGGCAATGCTAGACTGGGATAGGGTTTCTGAGTTGTGATTTCCTATGAGTACTAGGTTGCGGTTGAACCAGTACAATTGCAACGGAGACGTGGAACGCCTAGGTGGTCTTTCTGACTGTGTACCGTGGGAGTTTAGCACTGTGTTGCGAGTGAGGGCTTTTGCCTGTGCCACCCAACACTGTGCTATCTCATTTGCTTGACTTTGAGAGGATCGCCAGGAGAGAACCAGATACTAGTGATCTGGATCTCTCAAGAGAGCATCCCGTCAATTACCGTAATTTGGCCGCACAGTCTTAAGGACCTCGCTAGGCTACGAGCCGCTTGCTCAGCCATTGTCTCTTAACCTCATGTATCCCAGCTAGACTTTGCTCGACCAGCAGATACAGCATAGTATTGAAGCTTCTCCTTATGTATATTATTGTTTAAGCACTATTGATTTCATGTGTGGCACGCTTAGCTACTTCAGAGATTAGTGGCCCACGAGCACAATCTTAGTAGGCTATTGCCAGTGCATTGTCGGAGTACTTCTTCTTAATGTTTGCCATATCCTATTGCTTATTCTTATAATTCTTCTTATGTCAATTTAAAGCCTTTAATTACCAGTGAGTTATTCATTAAATTGCTGTTCAAAATCCGATACTTACTTCTTATGAGTATTCGAGAAGCATCTAACTTTATCAGAAGATTCCTTGCTTGATGCTCGAGGACTATTGTTTAACGTAACGTAATAGTGCCGATCCGAAGTAGAGGGTGGAGGACTTCTTAAGTTCTTAGTTCAAGGGTGGATTACTTCGGCTTCGGCCAACACTATTCTTTAGTGTTGTAGTACTTTCTTCTTTGTTTGATTGTTGACCAGACTAGATAACTCCCGTCTTGTTATTAGTCTGTTGTGTGAAACGCTAGTACCGAGTTCTTGTATACCCCGTTATAGCAGATAGAACTCTGGAGGGTAGTGGCGTTTTTTGTTCGGCTGGCAGTACTCTGGGGTTGGGATCGTGTGTTTCCGTTGTGGCAGCGAGCCATACTCGAGTCCTGTGTAAGAGCCCTAGTGTACCTGAGTGCCCGGTCGTAACAAATGGCGACCTTGCTTAGGATTTTGTGAACAGTATAATTTTTTGCAGAGTTGTACAACATTTGTTTGTTCGTACTTTAGCGTACATATTGAAGAATATTTTTTTTTGTAAGGCAATTAGGAGAGCATTTAAGAGACTCCAGTTAATTTAGTAATTAGTGCTTGCATAAGGGAGTTTAACACTTTTGTCTCGAGAAATTTTTGGTGAACTTCAGTATGTCGGGCCCTAGTACTGACGAGGAGCGAGAGAGGCTAAGTGAGGAGGTGCCGTTAGTAACTAGTGAGGAGGATGCTAGACTTTTTGTGAGTAAGCGGTACCACGTGACGGAGGAGAGGCTGACTGGGGTGAATGTTTATGGCTTGCACCTGATAGCCAAGGTTTGGGTCTATCCAATGTAGGAGGGATGTCCAAGGGGGAGCTGATTTCCTGGGTGTTGCGTGGGCGACATGGGGTTTCGGAGGAGAGGGCGTTTGGGGGGGTTCCTCCCCAGATCCCCTCTCACTCGACTCCCACAGTGCCGTCCACTCAGTTGCCGGAGGTTAGCACTCTCCCACAGAGGGATGAGCATTGGAAGATTGGAGTGCCCTCGGGCGGTGCGTATGGTGGTTCCCCAGTTCTTGCCCCCCCTCCTTCAGTAGTGGCAGCTCCCTCTTCCGGCCTGTCTCCTGAGATGATATTTAAACTCGAGCTTGCTAAAATTGAGATTGAGGCTAGGAAGCAGGAGATGGAGGCTGAGTCTAGGAGGTATGCAATCGAGGCTGAGTCTAGGAAGTATGCGATTGAGGCTGAGTCTAGGAAGCAGGAGAATGAGACTAGGAGGCACGAGGATGAGACTAGGAGGCACGAGGCTGAGCTTAGATACGACTCCGAGAAATATTGTGCTCAGATAGACTTAGATAAGACTCGTGCAGAGTCGACAGGGATTCGGATGGGCCGGGAGGGCCAAGTAAGAGAACAGTCCTTGTCTCACTTAGTCAAATTGGTGCCGGCATTTAGTGAAACTGAAGTCACAGAATTTTTTAATCGTTTTGAGAAGAAGTGTAGGGAGCATAATTGGCCTGAAGAGAAGTGGGCAGCTCTGGTCTCCTCAAGACTTACGGGTAAGGGTCTGAAGGCTTATGATGCACTGCCTTTAGAGTCTTGCATTGACTACCCAGAATTGAAGAGAGCTGTCCTACGGGCATACGAGTTGCAACCAGAAACATATCGATTGAAGTTTCGGGGTGTTACAAAGACTAGGGAGGCGACCTTTCTTGAGCATGCCCGGGACTTAAAAGATGCACTTACAAACTGGACACGTTCTGAGAAAGCTGAGACGGCCGAACAGTTGACGGAGCTGTTTCTGCTCGAGCAGTTTTATAAGTGTACAGGTGCAGAAATGACTTTAACTATTAAAGAAAAGAATCCAAAAACTCTACAGGAGGCAGCTGAGATGGCTGACCTCCGGCTATCATTAATTCGTGGGTGCGGGTCTGCCCAGCGTAGTGAGGCAGGTAACAAGGGGCGTGACGCCCCACCCCCCCGAGTTAGTAATATATCTTATGCAAACAAGTACAAGAGTTATGATACCAAGACTGACCACAAGACTAGCACCGTCCCATTTAAGAAGGGGCCGGGCCCTTCCCAGTACCAAGGGAAGCCCAAAGGGGAGTTAGAGTGTTATCAATGTCATAAAAAGGGGCACTTTGCAAGAGTCTGTCCTAGCAAACCACCTACAGCAGCTGTGTCTTTGGCCTGCAACATTGGTGTGTCTCTGAAGCCTTCTGAGTTTGCCCGGGGCAGTTCGTCAGAGGCTGAGGCACAGCCAATGCAGAAGCACCTGGGAGGCTCGAACCCTGCTCAGGATGTTTTTTGCGACCATAGAGGACGGGGTTGCGTGATGTGGGCGGGGCGCAAGCATGGAGTAGAGGTCTTGCGTGATACAGGTGCTTCCCAGACTTTGATGAAAAACTTGACTGGCTACCCTATAAATGCGGCTCGGGTGGTGGTGGTGCAGGGTATTAATGCAACTCGGTCATACCCGCTGGTGCGGTTGGAGTTGGAGGTGGATGGTGTGGCACGTGAATTGGATGTTGGGATTGTGGAGAAACTGCCAGTGGAGGGCGTCGACCTTCTTCTCGGCAACGACTTTGCAATGCCCGCTTCTGAGGTTCTACCCTTAGTCGTTGCCGAGAGGCCGGCCGACGTGAGTAGGGAAGAGCGAGAGTGGGTCGAGCGGTGCCAGGCACAACCCATGGCGTGTGCTGTCACCCGAGCTCGGGCAGCTAAAGTGTCACAGCCTAGTCCTCCGTCTTCAGACCAGCAGAGGAACGATCAACAGGAGGAGGCTAAAGCTGGAGTTGGTTTTAAGAGTTTTGACTCGGCGGCTCTCCTGGGTGATTCAGTATTAGCACCATTACTTAGTTCTGGAGTAGCCCCTGGGCCTGTCATCGAGAGTGACGAGGCTGGGCATGACGAGTCTCCACGACAGCAACGTTATGAACATCGAGAGAGACAGAGGGAGCAGCTCAGTATCGGGGAGGGTCATGCATTGCTCCGGGAGCAGTTAGATCGCTGGGCACCCTCAGATATACGTCGGTTGCAGCTGGAGGACCCTGAGCTCCAAACGTGTGCTAATGGAGCTGTGGAGCTCGACGAGGACGGTGATGCACAGCCGGGAGATTTTTTTTATTTAAATGGCATCCTGTATCGGCGTTTTCAAGACCCTAACCGTAGCTGGAAGATGGGGTCCGGGGTAGTGGACCAGTTGATGGTGCCGCGGGAGTGCAGGGATAGCCTACTGAGTTTGGCGCATGACACACCGCTGGCAGGACATTTGGGGGTAAGAAAAACGGTGGCGGCTTTGGGGAAGTTGTTTTGGTGGCCGGGGATGAAGTCTCATGTGCAGTCCTGGATAAACTCATGTGATATTTGTCAACGGGTCGGGAAACCAAACCAAGTTATTCCTAAAGCTCCGTTGCACCCTATTCCTGTAATTGGGCCACCTTTTAGTAAGATTGTTGTTGACATGGTTGGTCCCCTCCCTCCCACAAAGGCTGGTAATAAATTTTTGTTAACCATCATGGATGTTGCCACTAGATACCCCGATGCATACCCCATGAAAAACGGCATGGCTAAGACGGTAGTCAGTAACTTGTTGTGGTACTTTTCAAGGTACGGGTACCCGGAGGAGATTCAGTCTGATCAGGGGTCCAATTTCACCTCCAATCTCTTTAAGCAAACAATGCAACAGCATGGAATACGGGCGGTGGTATCGTCAGCGTATCACCCTGAGAGCCAAGGGGTGCTTGAGCGGTGGCATGCCACCCTTAAAAGCATGCTCAGGTGTTATTGTGCTGATAACGGAAGAGATTGGGATCTTGGATTGCCGTATGTACTGTTTGCTGCTCGGGAAGTGCCTGGTGAGAGCCTGGGATTTAGTCCAAACGAGCTGATTTTTGGACACCGAGTCAGGGGCCCCCTTAATATGCTGCGGGAAATTTGGGAAGGAACTGTGCCGCCTTGTTCCTTGTTGAAGTATGTGTTTGAAAGCCGTGAGCGCATGCTTAAGAGTCTGGAGATGGCAGGTCGGAATTTAACAGGGTCACAAGCTTTAATGAAGGACAGGTATGATCGCAAAGTGAAGCTCCGGGAGTTCATTGTGGGACAGGAGGTGTTGATTTTGTTGCCTTTGGTGGGTAACCCCTTGTCGGCGAAGTATACTGGACCCTATAAAATTGTGGAGAAAATTTCGGACCTAGATTACCTTGTTGCCACTCCAGACAGGAGGAAGAAGAATCAGTTATGTCACGTGAACCTGATAAAAGAGTATGTGAGGCGCCCCTCTGAGCCTCTCACTGTCCCTGTGTTGGCTTGTTGCGGCCGTGGTGGAGAAGGAGAGGGGGACAGTCAAGCTTCAGAGGAGGATAGCTGGGATCACCATGTTTCAGCGGATCAGTGGGCGGGGAACTCGAGCCTAAGGGCTGACGAGGCTATAACCCATTTGCCTGAGCCGCAATTTGAAGCTATCCGTCAGTTGCTCGGTTTATACCCCACTGTATTCGCTGAACATCCAGGCCTCACTACTCAGGCTATGCATGATGTTGACGTGGGGCACCATCTACCCTTTAAGTCAATCCCATACCGTGTGCCCCCCATAAAACTACCCGCTCTGAGGGATGAGTTGGAGTATATGCTCGGTAGAGGGTTGATAGAGAAAGGTACCGTTAAATGGACTTCCCCCGTAACACTGCAGCCTAAACCAGATGGCAAGGTACGCTTCTGTATTGATTTCCGTAGGCTAAACGGTTTGACTCCAACTAACCCATATCCTCTTCCTCGGGTTGATGATAGTGTTGATAAAATTGGTAATGCTCGGTTTTTGTCTAAAGTTGATTTAGTAAAAGGTTACTGGCAAGTACCTTTGTCCGAGCGCGCTAAAGAGGTATGTGGTTTTGTGGTGGACGGGAGTACTTACCGGTGTAATGTTATGCCCTACGGACTTAAGAATGCACCAGCAACGTTTCAGAACCTGATGAATGAAATTGTCAAGGACATTCCAAATTGCACCGTATACTTGGACGATGTAATCATTTATGATGACGACTTTGAGAGCCATTGTGAGCACCTGGAGACCTTGTTCCGGAAACTTAGTGAAGCAAGTCTGGTAGTAAATTTGGCAAAGTGTGACTTCGTAAAAGCCACTGTGCAGTACCTTGGGTTTGTAGTGGGAAGGGGACAGGTGTGCCCTCCTCAGAACAAGGTACAGGCTATCAATAAATTTCCGCACCCAACCACCAAGAAGCAGATCATGAGATTCTTGGGTATGATAGGCTACTACAGACGCTTTATAAAAGGTTACTCTACGGTGTTGGCACCTCTCACAGATTTGTTATCTAAAGACAAAAAGTTTTTGTGGGCGCCTGAGTGTGAAAAGGCTTTTAATTTAGTGAAGCATTTGCTGTGTACTCACCCGATACTCAGGGCCCCAGACTTTAACAGGCCTTTTCAGCTGGCAACAGATGCTAGTGGTGTAGGGGCTGGTGCCGTCTTGCTACAGACAGACAATGAAGGTGTGGAACACCCAGTAAGTTTCTTTTCTAAGAAGTTCAATGCTGCACAAAAGAACTATTCTACAATAGAAAAGGAATTACTGGCGATTGTGCTGTCACTCAGGCACTTCGAGGTGTATGTTCCAGCCTATGGCCCAGTCGTGGTTATCTACACTGATCATCACCCTTTGAGATTCCTAAATCAATTTCACAATCGCAATATGAGACTGACCCGGTGGTCATTGATGTTGCAGGAGTATAACCTGGACATCCGGCATATTGCGGGATGTGACAATGTGATTGCGGATTGTTTATCGAGGGTAGATGATCAGTCGTAGGCTATCACAGGTGTATGATCCCGAAGAGATTGACACACGGGTAGCCTCCTGCTTTGGTTTGAGTAGTATTTTGCGCTTGGTGCTTGTTGGCTCGCGGTTGTAGCCCAGCGTATTGGGTCGTAAAGCAGGATTGTTGAGCGTTTGGTATAGAAGAAAATAGGCTGCCCTTATAGTGCAGCCGGAAAAAAACATATTAAAATATAAAAATCATATAAAAACTCTTTCTTTTTGATATAGATAATTGTATAAGTTTGTCATAGCCTATAGTGTTTGAGTAGTCCACGAACTATCAAACGGCTGAGCTGTTGTAAGCTCGCTCTGGGAGCATGATATTATGTCTTTTACTATTGTTGGGAGGAGTTATGAAATGTGAATTTTTTTTTTTATATAAGATGTGTTTTAGTGATAAACTCAGCGTTGTTTTAGTGCCATGCGGTCGCTGGGTGTGAGGGGTTTGATGGGGTTCTGTATATCAGATTTTAGCTCAGGGTTGAGCAAGTAAAATCTTGGGGGAGGTGTGACGCATGTCGAGTATGAGCATGCTGTACAGAACGCCCAGTCAGGCCCCACTCTCGCTAGGATCGTCAGGGCAGGAACTTTGGCTGTAGTCTGTGTAGAGTTTCCTAACTCAGTTTATGTGAACCGTTGTACTATAAGTATTATCATTATGTATTTTGTTTTCTTCTAAGTCAACGAGTTCTATTTTATATCATTAGATATAAGTATTGTGTGTGGGACTTATATGTAATGATGAGAGGAGAGAGAGAGAGATATTACGTAACGGGGATCAGTGAGTGCGCCACGCGGGCCGGTAGGCCTAATTCCCTCCTCCCTCCTCCCTTCCTCCCTTTCAGCGCGTGGGAAGTTCTTTGTCGATCCCAGATTGAGAGAGAATATGACGTCATGATTGCCAGTGGGCGGTCCTTAAGTAGTTTGAGATATGCCGCTAGAGGGCCGAGTATAAAAAGAGAGGTTCTTGCCACCATTTCTTCAGAACTCATCAGGCAAAGCGACTTCTCATATCCCTTGCAACTATCCATATTCTTCCGACTGATGTGAACTTTCTCTACTCTCTGAACAGCCTATCTTCTTCTCTTCTCGTCCCTGTTTAACCTCCATGACCCCTTTGGTGCAGATTTAGTCAGCCAAAGTATTATCGCTTGAGTTCTCACGAGATAAGTGCCTGTTAGATAGCCTATTTTTGGAAGGGTTAACTAGAATAGGATTGATTGATGTTTGTTGCACTCGTATATGCATTTCCCTGTGTGTGATTATTCATGTTCCTGTTTTCTGCTGGTTTAGGCAATGCTAGACTGGGATAGGGTTTCTGAGTTGTGATTTCCTATGAGTACTAGGTTGCGGTTGAACCAGTACAATTGCAACGGAGACGTGGAACGCCTAGGTGGTCTTTCTGACTGTGTACCGTGGGAGTTTAGCACTGTGTTGCGAGTGAGGGCTTTTGCCTGTGCCACCCAACACTGTGCTATCTCATTTGCTTGACTTTGAGAGGATCGCCAGGAGAGAACCAGATACTAGTGATCTGGATCTCTCAAGAGAGCATCCCGTCAATTACCGTAATTTGGCCGCACAGTCTTAAGGACCTCGCTAGGCTACGAGCCGCTTGCTCAGCCATTGTCTCTTAACCTCATGTATCCCAGCTAGACTTTGCTCGACCAGCAGATACAGCATAGTATTGAAGCTTCTCCTTATGTATATTATTGTTTAAGCACTATTGATTTCATGTGTGGCACGCTTAGCTACTTCAGAGATTAGTGGCCCACGAGCACAATCTTAGTAGGCTATTGCCAGTGCATTGTCGGAGTACTTCTTCTTAATGTTTGCCATATCCTATTGCTTATTCTTATAATTCTTCTTATGTCAATTTAAAGCCTTTAATTACCAGTGAGTTATTCATTAAATTGCTGTTCAAAATCCGATACTTACTTCTTATGAGTATTCGAGAAGCATCTAACTTTATCAGAAGATTCCTTGCTTGATGCTCGAGGACTATTGTTTAACGTAACGTAATAGTGCCGATCCGAAGTAGAGGGTGGAGGACTTCTTAAGTTCTTAGTTCAAGGGTGGATTACTTCGGCTTCGGCCAACACTATTCTTTAGTGTTGTAGTACTTTCTTCTTTGTTTGATTGTTGACCAGACTAGATAACTCCCGTCTTGTTATTAGTCTGTTGTGTGAAACGCTAGTACCGAGTTCTTGTATACCCCGTTATAGCAGATAGAACTCTGGAGGGTAGTGGCGTTTTTTGTTCGGCTGGCAGTACTCTGGGGTTGGGATCGTGTGTTTCCGTTGTGGCAGCGAGCCATACTCGAGTCCTGTGTAAGAGCCCTAGTGTACCTGAGTGCCCGGTCGTAACACCCGTATCACGCAATAGCTTAACTCCTCGCCTTTCGCCAGCCCACCTCACAAAACCATGCCCTCTATGACCCCCAAAGACGTCGCGGACAGGGTTCGAGCCTTCCGGACTCTTGAACACAGGCTGTGTCCCACCCTCTGACGAACTACCCTAGGGAAACTCAGAAGATATAGGCGACACCCCTATGCTGCGGGCCAATGACACAACCTTGTTTGGTGGCTTGTTCGGACAAGCATTTGCAAAGTGACCCTCCTTGTGCCATGCAAAGCACTCTTTACTCTTTGGTTTCCCTTGAGAGTGGGAGGTACCATTAGACTTCTTATACGGGACGGTATTTGGTTTATGTTCAGTTTTATTGTCAGTGCTAGATGGTTTTGTGTATTTATGTGTATCAAAATTCTTGGGAGGGGGAGGGGTACGATCCTTTGCACCCGACTCACTCCTAGCTGCTGCTCCGCACCCTCGAATTAATGACAGTCGGCGGTCAGCCATTTCTGCTGCCTCCTGGAGAGTTCTAGGATTTTTTTCCTTTATATTTAATGTTAAGTCCCCGCCTGTGCACTTAAAGAACTGCTCCAAGAGAACCAGCTCACTCAACTCCTCAAAAGTAGCTGCCCTCTCAAAACGCAGCCAATGACGTAGTGCATCAGACAAGTCCCGGGCGTATTCTAAGAAGGTACTATCCTTGCCCTTAGTAACACCCCGAAACTTCAAGCGGTAAGTTTCCGGTTGTAACTCATAGGCCCGTAGCACAGCCTTCTTTAGCTCATCATAAACTACACAGGACTCTAAAGGTAGTGCATCATACGCTTTTAGCCCCTTTCCTAGGAGTCTTGATGAAACTAATGCTGCCCACTTTTCCTGAGGCCACTGGTGTTCCTGACACTTCTTCTCAAATCGCATAAAAACCTCAGCCACACCTAATTCATCGAACACAGGAACTAGTTTAAGCAGGTGCGACAATGATTGGTCCCGATGTCTGTTACCTCCCCCAATATTTCGCCCTGTTACCTCCACTCGAGATCTCTCCAGCTCCCTGTCAGCCCGATACCTAGTAGACTCTGCCTGCAGTTCAGCCTCTCGTATAGCTGTTCTCTCTGCAGCCTCAGCCTGCACACTAGCCTGTCTTTCGGCAGCCTCAACCTGAGCTCTAGCGGCCTCAACCTTGGCCATCTCAAGCCGAAACAACAAATCTGGAGTCAACCCTTGAGGAGGGGAAGGTGCATTTAATGGAGAGGGTCCCTGTGATTGAATTCCACGCTGCCATTGACCATCAACTTGGGGGTATGTACTAAATTCAGGCACCCTGACGTTTGATACGGGGGTAGAGTGGAGGGGGGGCTGGGGACCGGGGCCCCCAGTCACCTCTCCACCCAGGTCTCTCCCTTCTAAACCCAATATCAAAGTCCTTAGCTGATCTTTCCTCATGCCACTTAAACCCTGGTGACCCTGAAGACCTGCCACACACTTTAAGCCATACTTATTCAGCTTCAACACCCTGGCAGCGGTAAGGGGCACCTCTAAAAATCTTCTAGCACCCTCCTCGCTATCGACTAGCCACTCCACAGGTCTTTCTCCTTCCGAGCCCGTATCGTGACCTGACCAATCACTGTGTTCTGATGTATTAGACATGTTTGTGTACTGCAGTAATTATCACGGCTATAGAATGTGCCTTATCTCCTATGCAAGTATGTATATACTAATGTTATTTAAAGTCTTTTAATGTGTTATATTGGTTGCTCCAAAAAAAAAAAAATCTATGTCCACTGTATTCCTCTAATCATAAGGAATCTCAGAACAAATGACCACTATATTCCTCTGTTCAGTAAATCCTATGCAAGGTCGCCATTTGTTACGTCCTGGGATATATAAACACTGGGCTCTTTCTATTGGACTAGGTATGCGGCAACAAGCAACAACGGAAAACGCTACATCCAACCCTTATCTATAAACCCAGGCAACAAACCACCCTAAACCGTCAAGAGTCCTGCCTGGACAACAAGGTATCCTATGACTCGGTTACAGGGTGCATGCACTATAGACTGCTGATAGTCAAGCAGGCTATATAAAAGATCACACAATTAAGTTGACTTAAAGCTTCAAGGAAAAGATAGATAACGGAATTAAATTGCAGAAACAATTTAGGATTGTGTGGGTGAGAATGAAAGTAGGAATACAAACGTGGGTGATTGTATGCGTGTATGCCCTGACAGAGGATGTACTTGAAAGAAAGAAAGAGGAGTTCTGGATGAATGTGGAGGCGTGCCTGGAGAAGTTTGACAAGAACGAAAGAATATTTCTGATTGGGGATATGAATGGTAAGGTGGGTGATAGGAAAGTTGAGGGAGTGGTGGGAGGGTGGGGGGTACCATCAGAGGTGAATGGGAATGGTAGTGCACTTGTGGACGTATGTGTGGGGAGGAGGCTGTGGATAGCCAACACCTTCTTCCGACACAGAATGATCCACAGGTACACGTGGAAACGGATGTTGACGATGAAGGATAAGACAGTGGTGGAACGAAAGTCATTGATTGATTATGTATGTGTGGATGAACGAATGAAGAAATCTGTGATGGATGCTAGGGTGTATAGGGGTATTGGAGGGGGTCTGTCTGATCATTATGTAGTGGTAGCTAAGGTTAGGATACAAAAGAAGTGGGTGAGGAGAGCGGGAGGGAGGCGAGAGGAGGGTGGAATCGTGAGGAGGGTGGAGAGGTTGCAGGAGGAGGAAGTCAGGGAGGAGTACAGGAGAGCAGTGGAAAGACGACTAGGTGGGTTCGACCTGGAAGTTATGGAGGAAGTGGAGGAGATGAGCAAGGTGTTTAAGGATGAGATCTGTGCAGCATGTGAGGAGGTGTGTGGAGTGAGGAGAAGAGGGAGGGGAGTGAAAGGTACAGCATGGTGGACAGAAGAGGTAAGAATAGCTGTGGAAGAAAAGAAGAAAGCATATAGAGAGTGGTTGGGTAGTAGAGGGAATAAAGATTCCGAGAGACAGAAACGAGCGAGGTACGTGGAGAGTAAGAGGGTGGTGAAGAGAGTAGTGAAGGAAAGTAAGAGAAGAGTAGATGAGGAATTTGGAAGGAATCTGAGTGTAAAATGGAGGGAGAGTAAGAAACTGTTCTGGAAAGAAGTCAAGAAAGTTAGGGAAGGTAGCAAGGGAAACAGTAAGGGTGTGAAAGATAAGAATGGGAGAATGCTAGCCGAGAAGCAAGAGAGAGTCGAAAGATGGAGGGAGTACTTCAGTGAGTTGCTAAATGAAAGGAATGAAGAGCCAGCAAACATAGCTGGATATGGTATGGGAGGGAGAAGAAGAGAAGTAGTGGAGGAGGAGGTGGGGATCAGGAGGTCAGAAGTGTGGGAAGCCATGAAAAGAGTGAAGTTGGGGAAAGCACCAGGAACAGATGGAGTGTGTTGGGAAATGTTGAGGTATGGTGGTGAGATAGTGATAGAATGGGTATGGAAAATGTGCAAACTAGCATGGGAGAAGGGGAGTGCACCCGATGACTGGAAGACTGGCATAATAGTCCCCCTATATAAGGGCAAAGGGGAAAGAGGAGTGTGTGGTAACCACCGAGGAATATGTCTTCTAAGCGTAGTAGGGAAGGTATACAGTAGGGTAGTGATTGAGAGAGTGAGAGTGAGAACGGAGAAATGGATAGGCGACGAGCAGGGAGGTTTTAGGAAGGGAAGAGGATGTGTAGATCAGATTTTTACCCTGAATTGTGTTGTGGAGAAGTATCTGGAGAAGAAACAAAAGGTGTATGTTGCCTTTATGGACTTGGAGAAGGCCTATGACAGAGTGGATAGAGAAGGTTTGTGGAAAGTACTTAGAATATACGGAGTAGAGGGCAAGTTGCTGAAAGCAGTGAAGAGCATGTATGAGGGTGCAAAGGCGGCAGTACGTGTGGAGAGTGAGCAGAGCGAGTTCTTTGACCTGAATGTTGGTTTGAAACAGGGGTGTGTGATGTCCCCGTGGTTGTTTACTGTATATATGGATGGAGTTATGAAAGAAATACTATCAAGAGCAGTGGATGTTGGTGTATCGCTGAAAAGGGAGGGAATTGAGTGGAAGCTACCTATACTGCTGTTTGCGGATGATACAGTTCTGATGAGTGATAATGAATGGGAGTTGCAGGGTCTGGTAAATGAGTTTGGAACAGTGTGCGAAAAACGGAATTTGAAGGTAAATACGGGGAAGAGCAAGGTTATGGTCTTCGAAAGGGGTGAAGTCACAGAGTGTGAGGTGAAGCCGAACAGTCAGGCTATGGAGATCGTCAACTCTTTTAAGTATCTGGGCAGTGTGTTGAGTAAAGATGGGACTATGGATAAAGAGGTGCGGGAGAGGGTACAACAGGGGAAGAGGGTTGTAGGAACGCTAAAAGCAGTAACAAGAAATAGGGTGGTCAGTATGGAAGTGAAGAAGTCCTTGCATGACAGTGTGGTAATCCCGACACTGACGTACGGAAGCGAAGCATGGACGTTGGTTGAGAGACTCAGACCAAGAGTGAGAGCAGTGGAAATGAATTACTTAAGGAGTGCGTGCGGAGTTACATGGAGGGATAGACAGGCTAATGAGGAAGTAAGAAGGAGGTGTGGTGTGGAGGTAGATGTGCTGGAAAGTGTGAAAAGGAACAACTTGAGATGGTTCGGCCATATGGAACGTATGGAAAGCGAGAGAATGACTAAGAGGGTGTACGAGAGCGAGGTGGAGGGACAGAGGGGGAGAGGTAGACCGAATATGAGGTGGAAGGATGGAGTGAGGAACTACATGAACGAAGGCGGTGCTGGTTGGGGGTAGGGGCGTCGACAGACTGGGGACAGAGGTGCATGGGGGCGGTTCGTTCGTGGCCACCCCTTCGGGGATCACGGCGTCAGGCAATAGATAGATAGATAGAACAATTTAATAACAAACTAGAAGAAAGCACATTTAACGTTACGTTAATTAATACAACTAATCACCCCTGCGTGAAAGAAGGTGAAAGCAAACAGTCCTCAAAACATCGTACAGGTAGACAAGATGCGGGTTTCTAAACTGCATGCGGCTACTGTAGGATCTGATGCTTAGCAAAGAAAATACGTTACGGATTTAGAGAACTCTTAACTCATAAGCAGGAATAAATACTAGTGATAGGCCATACAGTGTATAATGGCATAGGTATAATTAAATAAAGGCAGCAACTCGCAACATAACCACGTACAGGTGTGCTTCTCATTCTT
This sequence comes from Lithodes maja, assembly GCA_037953745.1. Taxonomy (NCBI): domain Eukaryota; kingdom Metazoa; phylum Arthropoda; class Malacostraca; order Decapoda; family Lithodidae; genus Lithodes; species Lithodes maja. The sequence continues at coordinate 63,816 of JBAKBP010007161.1, read as the reverse complement.
AGTCAGGCAAGCCTGCTCGGACAGAGTCTCTAAGCCACACCCTGACTCACAATGCTCACAAAAACGGTAAACTGTGGCACAATAACAAGCATACAGAGATCATAAACCCCTAGCTGTTAATCTGCCAGGTGGCAGAGGTCTAGCCGGAAGGATATAGGCTTCAGATACCCGGGCTGAGCCACCTGCTCTAGCCTAGGGACGTTCCCAAGTCTGTGCACCAAATTACTCTAATTGAAAGGGTGCTCTCTTGAGAGACTCAGATCGCAAGTATCTGACTCTCTCCTGGCGACCCTAAACCAAAAGCAAGACATGCTAGTGCAGTGCTGAGTGGACTAGGCAAGGGCCCTCACACAACACAACACTAGAGACACAGGGACACAGACAAGAAAATGCCCCCCAGACTCCCACACGTATCCTAGTAAAATCGTGCGGGTCCACAGGACTCGCACCAGCAGACTTTACTTAAAGGATCGCAAAAAGCCTCCCCTCCGGTCTAGCCCCTGCTAACCTGACACAAGAACACACTAGCAAGCATGAAACCACCAAATATGAGACAACAAAAAAGCTTCCTAGGTCTCATTAACAATTATGTCTCTGCATAAGGCCCAAAATCCTATATAGTTATCTGAGAGCTCGTCGTTAATACAATAATAGATATAAGGTCTATCAAGGGGATGGGATAATTAAATAGATTGGTGAAGTAGTGGAAGGAAGGTATACAAAGTAAGAGAGAAAGTTTCTAAGTGGGGTTGAGAGGGATAGATATCAAGGGGGTCCGAAGGGTACGACAGTGAGGTGAGCTCTGAGTCTTGAATCTGTCTGGACCCCGCCCTAGGCATGCAGAATACATCCCATGCTTGGCAACACTCAACACAGTTGCCGGGTCAAAATCCTCTACCCCGTGCGTGAGTCAAAACTAAGCCTAACGTTGCAATCAAATGCAGGTGGCAACATCAGGCTCGTCCCAAGCTGGACTCTCCGCGCGAAGCAACGTTCCCCAGCCGGTCTCTCTCTCCCGCTCGTCTCCTCCCGCCCTCACTAAACTTACATCTTATATATTATAATGAAACTATCAACTATCGAGAATAAAATATACTAAGATGCGTTGGTTAAGAATAAGGGCAGCTACAAGCTATGAAACAACATAAGAATATCCCAGACATTAGTTACGTTGTCGTAGGATATATACTAAGGAAAAGCCTGCGGACCGGCTGCCACCAGCCGGTTTCTAAACGGCTGGGCAGCCGACGCGCGCGCATGCCCGCACGTGGCTACTATGCAGAAGCGTCACAAGTGGGAGAGGGTTAATGTAGCCTAGTGAGAAAACTGGAACACAGTACAGTCACAACAAATATTTGTTAGCAATATGGTACAATTAATGCCTGTAAATCACAAAAAGAATATGTTAATCACAAAAAGAATATTATGCCTGTAAATCACAAAAAATATGTTAGCAATAGAACACAATTTATGCCTGAAAATAAAACAAAAATGTATGTTACCAGTATGACACAGTTAAAGCCTGAAAATTGCAAATGGACTAGTAATTTGTTACAAAATTAACTGGGAAAACAAATGGGAGAGGGTTAATTTAGCCTAGTGAGAAAACTGGAAAGCAGTATACAGTACAGTAACAAAAAATATTGGTTTGCAATATGGTACAATTAATGCCTGTAAATCACAAAAAGAATATGTTAATCACAAAAAGAATATGTTAGCAATAAAACACAATTTTATGCCTGAAAATAAAAAAATAAAATTATGTTAGCAGTATAACAGTTAGGCTAAAGCCTGTATATTAGTTTATACAGTGGTCGACACAATAATAATAATAATGGAGTTAGTAATATCCCTGGCAAGAGTGTGAGAGGCCTATTATGGTGACAAGTATCTGAAATGCGATTAATAAATAGGCTATCAAAAAGTATTACAGTAACTAAATTATTCTAACCCAATATTAAAACTATCATGACAAATGTTAGTGTGTGCGATTTATATAGATAACCAAGATAAAAAGTTCAACCAAGTACAGTATTGGCTAGACTTTGATATATAAAATACAAGAAGAGGGTTTGTTTATGCGTACACAGGTGGCGCTGGTACTACTAACTTGACAAATAGAATTTTGAAAAACAAACGTTTATCAGTCAAAACTACAGTACAATGTCATGCAAGATAACTACTGGGTGGTTTGCTAAGCACTTAACTACAGTGAGGGCTAAAATATCTACAATAAGTACTAGCACTTTATAATATGAAACAAGCAAGTAGTTTGTTTACTTTAGAGCGTCGGTCGTCACTAACCGGTACAAATGAAAACAAAAGCAGTCTCGATAAACAAACGTTTATCAGTCAAAAACACAGCAAAATTACATGCAAAGCAACTACACGACAGTTAAGCTAGAGCTTAGCACCAGTTCATGAAAACAAATTAGGGGATGAGTAATGGAGTACTCAAGTCAAATTTCGAGCAGCGAGAGCGAAGGGAGTATATGAATGTGAGGGAGTATGTACAAAGGAAATCAAGCAACAACAGATCTAGTGACCCTTCTAGGCTGCTTGTCCTCCAAAACACTGAGGATCAAGTGTCCAAACAGTGGTTTAGAGTGGGTAAGGGAACATTGGAAAGGGAACTACTGCCCTGGAACTAACGTCCGTGGCAGGACTAGGAAGTTAGTAGGGGACATATGGGTTAGTAACTGAGGGGAGGATAAAATAAAGTTATTCATTTACAAACGCAGTCAGTCGCGGGTTTGATGCGAGATATTTGTCTAGGCGGAGTTTAAATGAATCAACGGTGGTGAAGTCTATAACGTCTCGGGGAAGCCCATTCCACAAGTTGACAACTCGATTGAAGAAGAAATTCTTAGATTCGTGTGAGTTAAAAGATTTACCAATAATTTTGCAACCGTTTTCCCGCGTGTAATTAGATTGGTCGATGGTGAAGTACTTACTACAGTTCATATTGTCGATGCCTTTGATGATTTTGAACACTTGAATTAAGTCACCTCTTAATCTGCGCTGGGTTAAAGGAAATAGATTTAATTCTCTAAGACGCTCTTCGTATGGTTTGTTCTTTAGGCTAGGTATCATTTTGGTAACTCTACGTTGAACTCGTTCTAGCTTGTTTATGTCTTTTTGGTAATAAGGGCACCAGGATTGAACGCAGTATTCCAGAAGAGGGCGGACTAAGGAATTGTAAAGGGTTAGGATAACGTCTTTGGATTTATGCTCAAATGACCTGCCTATAAAGCCAATTATTTTGTTTGCCTTCTTAACAACTTCTGAACATTGTTTACTCGGTTTTAGGTTACTCGATATTGTTACTCCCAGAACGGTTTCTCTGTTTACATTCTTAAGCTGAGTGCCATTCATCGAATAGTTTGCTTTCTCATATAGCTATCCGATATGTAGTACTTTACATTTAATAGAACGGAAACTAAACTGTTTGTGTAATGATAGCAATTGAATATCTACCCATGACAAAGAGATGGATTAAAGCACCAACGAAGAGAACAAAATATTTAGGTAACCTGAAAAAAAAAAAATATATATAAAGGACATTTATTATGTACAAAGGAGTACAAAGGAAATCAAGCAACAACAGATCTAGTGACCCTTCTAGGCTGCTTGTCCTCCAAAACACTGAGGATCAAGTGTCCAAACAGTGGTTTAGAGTGGGTAAGGGAACATTGGAAAGGGAACTACTGCCCTGCCACTAACGTGGCAGGACTAGGAAGTTAGTAGGGGACATATGGGTTAGTAACTGAGGGGAGGATAAAGTTATTCATTTACAAACGCAGTCAGTCGCGGGTTTGATGCGAGATATTTGTCTAGGCGGAATTTAAATGAATCAACGGTGCTGCAGTCTATAACGTTTCGGGGAAGCCCATTCCACAAGTTGACAACTCGATTGAAGAAGAAATTCTTAGATTCGTGCGAGTTAAAAGATTTACCAATAATTTTGCAACCGTTTCCCCGTGTGTAATTAGATTGGTCGATAGTGAAGTACTTACTACAGTTCATATTGTCGATGCCTTTGATGATTTTGAACACTTGAATTAAGTCGCCTCTTAATCTGCGCTGGGTTAAAGGAAATAGATTTAATTCTCTAAGACGCTCTTCGTATGGTTTGTTCTTTAGGCTAGGTATCATTTTGGTAACTCTACGTTGAACTCGTTCTAGCTTGTTTATATCTTTTTGGTAATAAGGGCACCAGGATTGAACGCAGTATTCCAGAAGAGGGCGCTAAGGAATTGTAAAGGGTTAGGATAACTTCTTTGGATTTATGCTCAAATGACCTGCCTATAAAGCCAATTATTTTGTTTGCCTTCTTAACAACTTCTGAACATTGTTGACTCGGTTTTAGGTTACTCGATATTGTTACTCCCAGATCAGTTTCTCTGTTTACATTCTTAAGCTGAGTGCCATTCATCGAATAGTTTGCTTTCTCATTTAGGTATCCGACATGTAGTACTTTACATTTATCCGCATTGAAACTCATTTGCCAAATTTGGGCCCAACATGACAATTTATCTAGATTGTGTTGCATATCGTCAACTTGTTCTTTTGAGAGTACGCTATTTGCAATTTTTGTATCGTCAGCAAATTTTGAGATTGTGCAGGTGAGACCCTCATCTATGTCGTTGATGTAAATTAGAAAGAGAATTGGTCCTAGTACCGATCCCTGGGGTACCCCGCTACTTACATTGGTCCATTTAGATGCCTTACCGTTTATGACTACTCTTTGCTTTCTGTTGTTGAGCCAATTTTCTATCCATTTCAACACACACCGTCTTGTATTCCATGCGCTTTTAGTTTTAGCAGTAAACGTTTGTGGGGAACTTTGTCAAAGGCCTTTTGAAAATCAAGGTATATAATATCTACAGCTTTACTCTCATCGTAGAGGTTGAGGATATCGTGGAAGAAGTCTAAGAGGTTTGTTAAACAGGAACGTTTTTTACGAAAGCCGTGTTGAGTATCTTTAAGTATGTTATTTTCCTCTAAGTGATTTACGAGTCTGTCTCGTATGACCGTTTCTAGCATTTTACATACAACTGAGGTTAAGCTAATTGGACGATAGTTACTGGGTAGAGATTTGCTGCCTTTTTTGAATATCGGTGTTACGTTGGCTAGCTTCCACTGATCAGGCATAGTTCCAGACTGCAAGGATTTATTGAATAGTAATGTCAGTGGTTTGGAGAGCTCATTCTTAGCTTCCTTTAGAACTCTAGGCGAGATTGTATCAGGTCCTGGCGTTTTATTTACTTTGAGTTTATCTAAACAATTCAATACTTCTCTCTCTGTAACGGTGATATTGCTTAGAACATCTGAATTATCAATCTGAATCGGCGATGGTGTAGGGATATCACTGAGGTCTTCGGTTGTAAAAACTGATGCAAAGAAGGTATTGAGGGCATTACTCATTTGTACTTCGTCTTTGGTGTATTCTCCTTTTTCATCGACTAACGGTCCAACAGTTGAAGTAACTACTTTTTTCTTTCTGATATAACTATAGAATTCTTTCGGGTTTGTTTTACTTTGATTCGCAATATGTAACTCTAAGGTCTTTTTACTTTGCTTAATTAACTTTTTGGCTTTGCGTCGTAGCTCTACAAATTTCACCCGTTCTTCGTCATTTTGTGAGGATTTTAATCTATCATTAGCAAATTTTTTAGCAAGCAGGCAGTTTGAAATATCTTTATTCCACCATTTGGGCTTATTATTATGGCCTGGACGCCGTATTTTCGATGGTATGCAGTCTTGCACTGCTTTTAGGTAAGTGGTTTCGAATAACTTCCAAGATGTATTTATGTCGTTATTGTTAATTAAAAAGCTCCAGTCAGTTTCTTTAAACATAGCTCTAAGTTTATGGAAGTTTGCTTTCTTGAAATTAGGGACTTTTTCGATGCTACTATTTGGTTCGTTACTAGTAAACTTTAAAGTGAAAGTTATCGTACGATGGTCGCTGTTACTGAATTCATCACCAACATTCAAATTCTCTATCAATTCTTCTTTTGTTGCAAGTACAATGTCAAGAACGTTATTACCACGGGTCGGCGTTCGAACAAATTGATAAAGCGAACTCTCTTGCAAGTTCGTATACAAGTCATGTCCGGAGTGTGAAGTAAGAGTATCGCCCCAAAATGTGTATGGGGGGGCTCTCTCTCTCTCTCTCTCTCTCTCTCTCTCTCTCTCTCTCTCTCTCTCTCTCTCTCTCTCTCTCTCTCTCTCTCTCCGGATAGGCCTGTACACTAGATAAAGGAAATTTAAAAGGAAGATTATGGGGTAGGTTGTTTGATAAGGTACGTGTTCGTGAATATGCAAATGTTGTGGAATATTTACGACTGGAGGAGTATGTGGGAAACTCTGTGAATGTGGGGGAATATGTGAATGTGGGGCTGTATGTGATTATGTGGGAGTATGTGAATATGTGGGAGATTGTGAATATGTGGGCATAAGTGAATGTAACGAGGTATGTGAATGTGAGGGAGTATGTGAATGTGAGGGAGTATGTGAATGTGGGGGAGTATGTGAATGTGGGGGAGTACGTGAATGTGAGAGAGTATGTGAATGTGGGGAGTATGTGAATGTGGGGGAGTATATGAATGTGGGGGTGTATGTGAATGTGAGGGAGTATGTGAATGTGAGGGAGTATGTGAATGTGAGGGAGTATGTGAATGTGAGGGAGTATAATTATGAATGTGAGGGAGTATGTGAATGTGGGGAGTATGTGAATGCGGGGGAGTATGTGAAAGTGGGGGAGAATGTGAATTTGAGGGAGTATGTGAATGTGAGGGAGTATGTGAATGTGAAGGATTATGTCAATGTGGGGGAATATGTGAATGTGGGGGAATATGTGAATGTGGGAGAGTATGTGAATATGTGGGCGTAAGTGAATGTGGGGGAGTATGTGAATGTGGGGGAGTATGTGAATGTGGGGGAGTATGTGAATGTGAGGGAGTATGTGAATGTGGGAGAGTATGTGAGTGTGGCGGAGTATGTGAGTGGTGGGCGAGTATGTGAATGTGAGGGAGTATGTGAATGTGGGAGAGTAGTGAATGTGAGGGAGTATGTGAATGTGGGGAGAATGTGAATGTGAGCAGTATGTGAATGTGAGGGAGTATGTGAATGTGGGGGAGTATGTGAATGTGGGAGAGAATGTGAATGTGAGGGTGAATATGAATGTGGGGGAGTATGTGAATGTGAGGGAGTATGTGAATGTGGGAGAGTATTTGAATGTGAGGGAGTATGTAATGTGTGAGAGTATGTGAATGTGAGGGAGTGTGTGAATGTGGGGGAGTATGTGAATATGAGGGAGTATGTGAATGTGGGGAAGTATGTGAATATGGGGGAGTATGTGAATTGTGGGAGAGTATGTGAATGTGGGGGAGTATGTGAATGTGGGAGAGTGTGTGAATGTGAGGGAGTATGTGAATGTGGGGGAGTATGTGAATGTGGGGGAGTATGTGAATATGGAGAGTATGTGAATGTGAGGGAGTATGGAAATGTGAGGGAGTATGTGAATGTGAGGGAGTATGTGAATGTGGGGGAGTATGTAAATGTGGGGGAGTATGTGAATGTGAGGGAGTATGTGAATGTGAGGGAGTATGTGAATGTGGGAGATTATGTGAATGTGGGGAAGTATATGAATATGGGGGAGTATGTGAATGCGGGAGAGTATGTGAATGTGAGGGAGTATGTGAATGTGAGGGAGTATGTGAATGTGGGAGATTATGTGAATGTGGGGAAGTATATGAATTTGGGGGAGTATGTGAATGCGGGAGAGTATGTGAATGTGAGGGAGTATGTGAATGTGAGGGAGTATGTGAATGTGGGAGAGTATGTGAATGTGAGGGAGTATGTGGATGTGGGAGAGTATGTGAATGTGAGGGAGTATGTAAATATGGGAGAGTATGTGAATATATGGGCATAAGTGAATGTGAGGGAGTATGTGAATGTGGGAGAGTATGTGAATGTGGGGGAGTATGTGAATGTGGGGGAGTATGTTAATGTGGGAGAGTATGTGAATGTGGGGGAGTATGTGAATGTGGGGGAGTATGTTAATGTGGGAGAGTATGTGAATGTGGGGGGAGTATGTGAATGTGGGGAGTATGTGAATGTGGGAACATATGTGAATGTGGGAACATATGTGAATGTGAGGGAGTATGTGAATGAGGGAGAGTATGTGAATGTGAGGGAGTATGTGAATGTGGGAGAGTGTGTGAATATGGGAGAGTATGTGAATGTGGGGGAGTATGTGAATGTGAGGGAGTATGTGAATGTGAGGGAGTATGTGAATGTGGGAGATAATGTGAATGTGGGGGAGTATGTGAATGTGGGAGAGTATGTGAATGTGGGGCAGTATGTGAATGTGGAAGAGTATGTGAATGTGAGGGAGTATGTGAATGTGAGGGAGAATATGAATGTGGTAGAGTATGTGAATGTGGGGGAGTATGTGAATGTGAGGGAGTATGTGAATGTGGGAGAGTATGTGAAGGTGGGGGGTATGTGAATGTGGAAGAGTATGTGAATGTGATGGAATATGTGAATGTGGGAGATTATGTGAATGTGGGAGAGTATGTGAATGTGAGGGAGTATGTGAATGTTGGAGAGTATGTGAATTTGAGGGCGTATGTGAATGCGAGGGAGTATGTAAATGTGGGAGAGTATGTAAATGTGGAGAGTATGTGAATGTGGGAGAGTATGTGAATGTGGGAGAGTATGTGAATGTGGGGGGGGGTATATGAATGTGGGAGAGTAAGTAAAAGTGAGGGGGTATATGAATGTGGGGGAGTATGAATGTGAGGGAGTATGTGAATGTGAGGGAGTATGTGAATGTGAGGGAGTATGTGAATGTTAGAAAGTATGTTAATGTGAGGGAGTATGTGAATGGGGGGGTGTATGTGAATGTGAGGAAGTATGTGAATGTGGGAGAGTAAGTGAAAGTGAAGGGGTATATGAATGTGGGTGAGTATGAATGTGAGGGAGTATGTGAATGTGAGGGAGTGTGTGAATGTGAGGGAGTATGTGAATGTCGGGGAGTATGTGAATGTGGGAGAGTATATGAATGTGGGGGAGTATGTGACTGTGAGGGAGTATGTGAATGTGAGGGAGTATGTGAATGTGGGGGAGTATATGAATGTGAGGGACTAGGTGAATGTGAGGGAGTATGTGAATGTGAGGGAGTATGTGAATGTGGGAGAGTATGTGAATTTGGGAGAGTATGTGATTGTACAAAGGAGTACAAAGGAAATCAAGCAACAACAGATCTAGTGACCCTTCTAGGTTGCTTGTCCTCCAAAACACTGAGGATCAAGTGTCCAAACAGTGGTTTAGAGTGGGTAAGGGAACATTGGAAAGGGAATTACTGCCCTGGAACTAATGTCTGTGGCAGGATTAGGAAGTTAGTAGGGGACAGATGGGTTAGTAACTGAGGGCGGGATAAAATAAAGTTATTCATTTACAAACCCAGTCAGTCGCGGGTTTGATGCGAGATATTTGTCTAGGCGGAGTTTAAATGAATCAACGGTGATGCAGTCTGTAACGTTTCGGGGAAGCCCATTCCACAAGTTAACAACTCAATTGAAGAAGAAATTCTTAGATTCGTGTGAGTTAAAAGATTTACCAATAATTTTGCAACCGTTTCCCCGTTTGTAATTAGATTGGTCGATAGTGAAGTACTTACTACAGTTCATATTGTCGATGCCTTTGATGATTTTGAATACTTGAATTAAGTCACCTCTTAATCTGCGCTGGGTTAAAGGAAATAGATTTAATTCTCTAAGACGCTCATCGTATGGTTTGTTCTTTAGGCTAGGTATCATTTAGGTAACTCTACGTTGAACTCGTTCTAGCTTGTTTATATCTTTTTGGTAAAGGATTTGGTAAGGATTGAACGCAGTATTCCAGAAGAGGGCGGACTAAGGAATTGTAAAGGGTTAGGATAACTTCTTTGGATTTATGCTCAAATAACCTGCCTATAAAGCCAATTATTTTGTTTGCCTTCTTAACAACTTCTGAACATTGTTGACTCGGTTTTAGGTTATGTGACGCATGTCGAGTATGAGCATGCTGTACAGAACGCCCAGTCAGGCCCCACCCTCGCTAGGATCGTCAGGGCAGGAACTTTGGCTGTAGTCTGTGTAGAGTTTCCTAACTCAGTTTATGTGAACCGTTGTACTATAAGTATTATCATTATGTATTTTGTTTTCTTCTAAGTCAACGAGTTCTATTTTATATCATTAGATATAAGTATTGTGTGTGGGACTTATATACAATGATGAGAGAGAGAGTTATGTAACGACGGCCAGTGAGCGCGCCACGAGGTGTGTAGGCCTCACTCCCTCCTCCATCCTCCCTTCCTCCCTTTCAGCGCGTGGGAAGTTCTTTGTCGATCCCAGATTGAGAGAGAATATGACGTCATGATTGCCAGTGGGCGGTCCTTAAGTAGTTTGAGATATGCCGCTAGAGGGCCGAGTATAAAAAGGGAAGACTCGCCGCATTTTCTTCAGAACTCATCAGGCAAAGCGACTTCTCATATCCCTTGCAACTATCCATATTCTTCCGACTGATGTGAACTTTCTCTACTCTCTGAACAGCCTATCTTCTTCTCTTCTCGTCCCTGTTTAACCTCCATGACCCCTTTGGTGCAGATTTAGTCAGCCAAAGTATTATCGCTTGAGTTCTCACGAGATAAGTGCCTGTTAGATAGCCTATTTTTGGAAGGGTTAACTAGAATAGGATTGATTGATGTTTGTTGCACTCGTATATGCATTTCCCTGTGTGCGATTATTCATGTTCCTGTTTTCTGCTGGTTTAGGCAATGCTAGACTGGGATAGGGTTTCTGAGTTGTGATTTCCTATGAGTACTAGGTTGCGGTTGAACCAGTACAATTGCAACGGAGACGTGGAACGCCTAGGTGGTCTTTCTGACTGTGTACCGTGGGAGTTTAGCACTGTGTTGCGAGTGAGGGCTTTTGCCTGTGCCACCCAACACTGTGCTATCTCATTTGCTTGACTTTGAGAGGATCGCCAGGAGAGAACCAGATACTAGTGATCTGGATCTCTCAAGAGAGCATCCCGTCAATTACCGTAATTTGGCCGCACAGTCTTAAGGACCTCGCTAGGCTACGAGCCGCTTGCTCAGCCATTGTCTCTTAACCTTAGATATCCCAGCTAGACTTTGCTCGACCAGCAGATACAGTATAGTATTGAAGCTTCTCCTTATGTATATTATTGTTTAAGCACTATTGATTTCATGTGTGGCACGCTTAGCTACTTCAGAGATTAGTGGCCCACGAGCACAATCTTAGTAGGCTATTGCCAGTGCATTGTCGGAGTACTTCTTCTTAATGTTTGCCATATCCTATTGCTTATTCTTATTCTTATAATTCTTCTTATGTCAATTTAAAGCCTTTAATTACCAGTGAGTTATTCATTAAATTGCTGTTCAAAATCCGATACTTACTTCTTACGAGTATTCGAGAAGCATCTAACTTATCAGAAGATTCCTTGCTTGATGCTCGAGGACTATTGTTTAACGTAACGTAATAGTGCCGATCCGAAGTAGAGGGTGGAGGACTTCTTAAGTTCTTAGTTCAAGGGTGGATTACTTCGGCTTCGGCCAACACTATTCTTTAGTGTTGTAGTACTTTCTTCTTTGTTTGATTGTTGACCAGACTAGATAACTCCCGTCTTGTTATTAGTCTGTTGTGTGAAACGCTAGTACCGAGTTCTTGTATACCCCGTTATAGCAGATAGAACTCTGGAGGGTAGTGGCGTTTTTTGTTCGGCTGGCAGTACTCTGGGGTTGGGATCGTGTGTTTCCGTTGTGGCAGCGAGCCATACTCGAGTCCTGTGTAAGAGCCCTAGTGTACCCGAGTGCCCGGTCGTAACAAATGGCGACCTTGCTTAGGATTTTGTGAACAGTATAATTTTTTGCAGAGTTGTACAACATTTGTTTGTTCGTACTTTAGCGTACATATTGAAGAATATTTTTTTTTGTAAGGCAATTAGGAGAGCATTTAAGAGACTCCAGTTAATTTAGTAATTAGTGCTTACATAAGAGAGTTTAACACTTTTGTCTCGAGAATTTTTTGTGAACTTCAGTATGTCGTGCCCTAGTACTGACGAGGAGCGAGAGATGCTAAGTGAGGAGGTGCCGTTAGTAACTAGTGAGGAGGATGCTAGACTTTTTGTGAGTAAGCCGTACCATGTGACGGAGGAGAGGCTGACTGGGGTGAATGTTTATGGCTTGCACCTGATAGCCAAGGTTTTGGGTCTATCCAATGTAGGAGGGATGTCCAAGGGGGAGCTGATTTCCTGGGTGTTGCGTGGGCGACATGGGGTTTCGGAGGAGAGGGCGTTTGGGGGGGTTCCTCCCCAGATCCCCTCTCACTCGACTCCCACAGTGCCGTCCACTCAGTTGCCGGAGGTTAGCACTCTCCCACAGAGGGATGAGCATTGGAAGATTGGAGTGCCCTCGGGCGGTGCGTATGGTGGTTCCCCAGTTCTTGCCCCCCCTCCTTCAGTAGTGGCAGCTCCCTCTTCCGGCCTGTCTCCTGAGATGATATTTAAACTCGAGCTTGCTAAAATGGAGAATGAGGCTAGGAAGCAGGAGATGGAGAATGAGGCTAGGAAGCAGGAGATGGAGAATGAGTCTAGGAAGCAGGAGAATGAGGCTAGGAAGCAGGAGATTGAGGTTGAGGCTAGGAGGCATGAGATTGAGGCTGAGACTAGGAGGCATGAGGCTGAGCTTAGATACGACTCAGAGAAATATTGTGCTCAAATAGATTTAGATAAGACTCGTGCAGAGTCGACAGGGATTCGGATGGGCCGTGAGGGCCAAGTAAGAGAACAGTCCTTGTCCCACTTAGTCAAATTGGTGCCGGCATTTAGTGAAACTGAAGTCACAGAATTTTTTAATCGTTTTGAGAAGAAGTGTAGGGAGCATAATTGGCCTGAAGAGAAGTGGGCAGCTCTGGTCTCCTCAAGACTTACGGGTAAGGGTCTGAAGGCTTATGATGCACTGCCTTTAGAGTCTTGCATTGACTACCCAGAATTGAAGAGAGCTGTCCTACGGGCATACGAGTTGCAACCAGAAACATATCGATTGAAGTTTCGGGGTGTTACGAAGACTAGGGAGGCGACCTTTCTTGAACATGCCCGGGACTTAAAAGATGCACTTGCTAACTGGACACGTTCTGAGAAAGCTGAGACGGCCGAACAGTTGACTGAGCTGTTTCTGCTCGAGCAGTTTTATAAGTGTACTGGTGCAGATATGACTTTTACTATTAAAGAAAAGAACCCTAAAACTCTACAGGAGGCAGCTGAGATGGCTGACCTCCGGCTATCATTAATTCGTGGGTGCGGGTCTGCCCAGCGTAGTGAGGCAGGTAACAAGGGGCGTGACGCCCCACCCCCCCGAGTTAGTGATATACATTATGCAAACAAGTACAAGAGCCATGATACCAAGACTGACCACAAGACTAGCACCGTCCCATTTAAGAAGGGGCCGGGCCCTTCCCAGTACCAAGGGAAGCCCAAAGGGGAGTTAGAGTGTTATCAATGTCATAAAAAGGGGCACTTTGCAAGAGTCTGTCCTAGCAAACCACCTACAGCAGCTGTGTCTTTGGCCTGCAACATTGGTGTGTCTCTGAAGCCTTCTGAGTTTGCCCGGGGCAGTTCGTCAGAGGCTGAGGCACAGCCAATGCAGAAGCACCTGGGAGGCTCGAACCCTGCTCAGGATGTTTTTTGCGACCATAGAGGACGGGGTTGCGTGATGTGGGCGGGGCGCAAGCATGGAGTAGAGGTCTTGCGTGATACAGGTGCTTCCCAGACTTTGATGAAAAACTTGACTGGCTACCCTATAAATGCGGCTCGGGTGGTGGTGGTGCAGGGTATTAATGCAACTCGGTCATACCCGCTGGTGCGGTTGGAGTTGGAGGTGGATGGTGTGGCACGTGAATTGGATGTTGGGATTGTGGAGAAACTGCCAGTGGAGGGCGTCGACCTTCTTCTCGGCAACGACTTTGCAATGCCCGCTTCTGAGGTTCTACCCTTAGTCGTTGCCGAGAGGCCGGCCGACGTGAGTAGGGAAGAGCGAGAGTGGGTCGAGCGGTGCCAGGCACAACCCATGGCGTGTGCTGTCACCCGAGCTCGGGCAGCTAAAGTGTCACAGCCTAGTCCTCCGTCTTCAGACCAGCAGAGGAACGATCAACAGGAGGAGGCTAAAGCTGGAGTTGGTTTTAAGAGTTTTGACTCGGCGGCTCTCCTGGGTGATTCAGTATTAGCACCATTACTTAGTTCTGGAGTAGCCCCTGGGCCTGTCATCGAGAGTGACGAGGCTGGGCATGACGAGTCTCCACGACAGCAACGTTATGAACATCGAGAGAGACAGAGGGAGCAGCTCAGTATCGGGGAGGGTCATGCATTGCTCCGGGAGCAGTTAGATCGCTTGGCACCCTCAGATATACGTCGGTTGCAGCTGGAGGACCCTGAGCTCCAAACGTGTGCTAATGGAGCTGTGGAGCTCGACGAGGACGGTGATGCACAGCCGGGAGATTTTTTTTATTTAGATGGCATCCTGTATCGGCGTTTTCAAGACCCTAACCGTAGCTGGAAGATGGGGTCCGGGGTAGTGGACCAGTTGATGGTGCCGCGGGAGTGCAGGGATAGCCTACTGAGTTTGGCGCATGACACACCGCTGGCAGGACATTTGGGGGTAAGAAAAACGGTGGCGGCTTTGGGGAAGTTGTTTTGGTGGCCGGGGATGAAGTCTCATGTGCAGTCCTGGATAAACTCATGTGATATTTGTCAACGGGTCGGGAAACCAAACCAAGTTATTCCTAAAGCTCCGTTGCACCCTATTCCTGTAATTGGGCCACCTTTTAGTAAGATTGTTGTTGACATGGTTGGTCCCCTCCCTCCCACAAAGGCTGGTAATAAATTTTTGTTAACCATCATGGATGTTGCCACTAGATACCCCGATGCATACCCCATGAAAAACGGCATGGCTAAGACGGTAGTCAGTAACTTGTTGTGGTACTTTTCAAGGTACGGGTACCCGGAGGAGATTCAGTCTGATCAGGGGTCCAATTTCACCTCCAATCTCTTTAAGCAAACAATGCAACAGCATGGAATACGGGCGGTGGTATCATCAGCGTATCACCCTGAGAGCCAAGGGGTGCTTGAGCGGTGGCATGCCACCCTTAAAAGCATGCTCAGGTGTTATTGTGCTGATAACGGAAGAGATTGGGATCTTGGATTGCCGTATGTACTGTTTGCTGCTCGGGAAGTGCCTGGTGAGAGCCTGGGATTTAGTCCAAACGAGCTGATTTTTGGACACCGAGTCAGGGGCCCCCTTAATATGCTGCGGGAAATTTGGGAAGGAACTGTGCCGCCTTGTTCCTTGTTGAAGTATGTGTTTGAAAGCCGTGAGCGCATGCTTAAGAGTCTGGAGATGGCAGGTCGGAATTTAACAGGGTCACAAGCTTTAATGAAGGACAGGTATGATCGCAAAGTGAAGCTCCGGGAGTTCATTGTGGGACAGGAGGTGTTGATTTTGTTGCCTTTGGTGGGTAACCCCTTGTCGGCGAAGTATACTGGACCCTATAAAATTGTGGAGAAAATTTCGGACCTAGATTACCTTGTTGCCACTCCAGACAGGAGGAAGAAGAATCAGTTATGTCACGTGAACCTGATAAAAGAGTATGTGAGGCGCCCCTCTGAGCCTCTCACTGTCCCTGTGTTGGCTTGTTGCGGCCGTGGTGGAGAAGGAGAGGGGGACAGTCAAGCTTCAGAGGAGGATAGCTGGGATCACCATGTTTCAGCGGATCAGTGGGCGGGGAACTCGAGCCTAAGGGCTGACGAGGCTATAGCCCATTTGCCTGAGCCGCAATTTGAAGCTATCCGTCAGTTGCTCGGTTCATACCCCACTGTATTTGCTGAACACCCAGGCCTCACTACTCAGGCTATGCATGATGTTGACGTGGGGGACCATCTACCCTTTAAGTCAATCCCGTACCGTGTGCCCCCCATAAAACTACCCGCTCTGAGGGATGAGTTGGAGTATATGCTCGGTAGAGGGTTGATAGAGAAAGGTACCGTTAAATGGACTTCCCCCGTAACACTGCAGCCTAAGCCAGATGGCAAGGTACGCTTCTGTATTGATTTCCGTAGGCTAAACGGTTTGACTCCAACTAACCCATATCCTCTTCCTCGGGTTGATGATAGTGTTGATAAAATTGGTAATGCTCGGTTTTTGTCTAAAGTTGATTTAGTAAAAGGTTACTGGCAAGTACCTTTGTCCGAGCGCGCTAAAGAGGTATGTGGTTTTGTGGTGGACGGGAGTACTTACCGGTGTAATGTTATGCCCTACGGACTTAAGAATGCACCAGCAACGTTTCAGAACCTGATGAATGAAATTGTCAAGGACATTCCAAATTGCACCGTATACTTGGACGATGTAATCATTTATGATGACGACTTTGAGAGCCATTGTGAGCACCTGGAGACCTTGTTCCGGAAACTTAGTGAAGCAAGTCTGGTAGTAAATTTGGCAAAGTGTGACTTCGTAAAAGCCACTGTGCAGTACCTTGGGTTTGTAGTGGGAAGGGGACAGGTGTGCCCTCCTCAGAACAAGGTACAGGCTATCAATAAATTTCCGCACCCAACCACCAAGAAGCAGATCATGAGATTCTTGGGTATGATAGGCTACTACAGACGCTTTATAAAAGGTTACTCTACGGTGTTGGCACCTCTCACAGATTTGTTATCTAAAGACAAAAAGTTTTTGTGGGCGCCTGAGTGTGAAAAGGCTTTTAATTTAGTGAAGCATTTGCTGTGTACTCACCCGATACTCAGGGCCCCAGACTTTAACAGGCCTTTTCAGCTGGCAACAGATGCTAGTGGTGTAGGGGCTGGTGCCGTCTTGCTACAGACAGACAATGAAGGTGTGGAACACCCAGTAAGTTTCTTTTCTAAGAAGTTCAATGCTGCACAAAAGAACTATTCTACAATAGAAAAGGAATTACTGGCGATTGTGCTGTCGCTCAGGCACTTCGAGGTGTATGTTCCAGCCTATGGCCCAGTCGTGGTTATCTACACTGATCATCACCCTTTGAGATTCCTAAATCAATTTCACAATCGCAATATGAGACTGACCCGGTGGTCATTGATGTTGCAGGAGTATAACCTGGACATCCGGCATATTGCGGGATGTGACAATGTGATTGCGGATTGTTTATCGAGGGTAGATGATCAGTCGTAGGCTATCACAGGTGTATGATCCCGAAGAGATTGACACACGGGTAGCCTCCTGCTTTAGTTTGAGTAGTATTTTGCGCTTGGTGCTTGTTGGCTCGCGGTTGTAGCCCAGCGTATTGGGTCGTAAAGCAGGATTGTTGAGCGTTTGGTATAGAAGAAAATAGGCTGCCCTTATAGTGCAGCCGGAAAAAAACATATTAAAATATAAAAAAATCATATAAAAACTCTTTCTTTTTGATATAGATAATTGTATAAGTTTGTCATAGCCTATAGTGTTTGAGTAGTCCACGAACTATCAAACGGCTGAGCTGCGGTAAGCTCGCTCTGGGAGCATGATATTATGTCTTTTACTATTGTTGGGAGGAGTTATGAAATGTGAATTTTTTTTTTTTATATAAGATGTGTTTTAGTGATAAACTCAGCGTTGTTTTAGTGCCATGCGGTCGCTGGGTGTGAGGGGTTTGATGGGGTTCTGTATATCAGATTTTAGCTCAGGGTTGAGCAAGTAAAATCTTGGGGGAGGTGTGACGCATGTCGAGTATGAGCATGCTGTACAGAACGCCCAGTCAGGCCCCACCCTCGCTAGGATCGTCAGGGCAGGAACTTTGGCTGTAGTCTGTGTAGAGTTTCCTAACTCAGTTTATGTGAACCGTTGTACTATAAGTATTATCATTATGTATTTTGTTTTCTTCTAAGTCAACGAGTTCTATTTTATATCATTAGATATAAGTATTGTGTGTGGGACTTATATACAATGATGAGAGAGAGAGTTATGTAACGACGGCCAGTGAGCGCGCCACGAGGTGTGTAGGCCTCACTCCCTCCTCCATCCTCCCTTCCTCCCTTTCAGCGCGTGGGAAGTTCTTTGTCGATCCCAGATTGAGAGAGAATATGACGTCATGATTGCCAGTGGGCGGTCCTTAAGTAGTTTGAGATATGCCGCTAGAGGGCCGAGTATAAAAAGGGAAGACTCGCCGCATTTTCTTCAGAACTCATCAGGCAAAGCGACTTCTCATATCCCTTGCAACTATCCATATTCTTCCGACTGATGTGAACTTTCTCTACTCTCTGAACAGCCTATCTTCTTCTCTTCTCGTCCCTGTTTAACCTCCATGACCCCTTTGGTGCAGATTTAGTCAGCCAAAGTATTATCGCTTGAGTTCTCACGAGATAAGTGCCTGTTAGATAGCCTATTTTTGGAAGGGTTAACTAGAATAGGATTGATTGATGTTTGTTGCACTCGTATATGCATTTCCCTGTGTGCGATTATTCATGTTCCTGTTTTCTGCTGGTTTAGGCAATGCTAGACTGGGATAGGGTTTCTGAGTTGTGATTTCCTATGAGTACTAGGTTGCGGTTGAACCAGTACAATTGCAACGGAGACGTGGAACGCCTAGGTGGTCTTTCTGACTGTGTACCGTGGGAGTTTAGCACTGTGTTGCGAGTGAGGGCTTTTGCCTGTGCCACCCAACACTGTGCTATCTCATTTGCTTGACTTTGAGAGGATCGCCAGGAGAGAACCAGATACTAGTGATCTGGATCTCTCAAGAGAGCATCCCGTCAATTACCGTAATTTGGCCGCACAGTCTTAAGGACCTCGCTAGGCTACGAGCCGCTTGCTCAGCCATTGTCTCTTAACCTTAGATATCCCAGCTAGACTTTGCTCGACCAGCAGATACAGTATAGTATTGAAGCTTCTCCTTATGTATATTATTGTTTAAGCACTATTGATTTCATGTGTGGCACGCTTAGCTACTTCAGAGATTAGTGGCCCACGAGCACAATCTTAGTAGGCTATTGCCAGTGCATTGTCGGAGTACTTCTTCTTAATGTTTGCCATATCCTATTGCTTATTCTTATTCTTATAATTCTTCTTATGTCATTTTAAAGCCTTTAATTACCAGTGAGTTATTCATTAAATTGCTGTTCAAAATCCGATACTTACTTCTTACGAGTATTCGAGAAGCATCTAACTTATCAGAAGATTCCTTGCTTGATGCTCGAGGACTATTGTTTAACGTAACGTAATAGTGCCGATCCGAAGTAGAGGGTGGAGGACTTCTTAAGTTCTTAGTTCAAGGGTGGATTACTTCGGCTTCGGCCAACACTATTCTTTAGTGTTGTAGTACTTTCTTCTTTGTTTGATTGTTGACCAGACTAGATAACTCCCGTCTTGTTATTAGTCTGTTGTGTGAAACGCTAGTACCGAGTTCTTGTATACCCCGTTATAGCAGATAGAACTCTGGAGGGTAGTGGCGTTTTTTGTTCGGCTGGCAGTACTCTGGGGTTGGGATCGTGTGTTTCCGTTGTGGCAGCGAGCCATACTCGAGTCCTGTGTAAGAGCCCTAGTGTACCCGAGTGCCCGGTCGTAACAGTTACTCGATATTGTTACTCCCAGATCGGTTTCTCTGTTTACATTCTTAAGCTGAGTGCCATTCATCGAATAGTTTGCTTTCTCATTTAGGTATCTGATATGTAGTACTTTACATTTATCCGCATTGAAACTCATTTGCCAAATTTGGGCCCAACATGACAATTTATCTAGATTGTGTTGCATATCGTCAACTTGTTCTTTTGAGAGTACGCTATTTGCAATTTTTGTATCGTCAGCAAATTTTGAGATTGTACAGGTGAGACCCTCATCTATGTCGTTGATGTAAATTAGAAAGAGAATTGGTCCTAGTACCGATCCCTGGGGTACCCCGCTACTTACATTGGTCCATTTAGATGCCTTACCGTTTATGACTACTCTTTGCTTTCTGTCGCTGAGCCAATTTTCTATCCATTTCAACACACCGTCTTGTATTCCATGCGCTTTTAGTTTTAGCAGTAAACGTTTGTGGGGACCTTTGTCAAAGGCCTTTTGAAAATCAAGGTATATATTATCTACAGCTTTACTCTCATCGTAGAGGTTGAGGATATCGTGGAAGAAGTCTAAGAGGTTTGTTAAACAGGAACGTTTTTTACGAAAGCCGTGTTGAGTATCTTTAAGTATGTTGTTTTCCTCTAAGTGATTTACGAGTCTGTCTCGTATGACCGTTTCGAGCATTTTACATACAACTGAGGTTAAGCTAATTGGACGATAGTTACTGGGTAGGGATTTGCTGCCTTTTTTTAATATCGGTGTTACGTTGGCTAGCTTCCACTGATCAGGCATAGTTCCAGACTGCAAGGATTTATTGAATAGTAATGTCAGTTGTGTGGAGAGCTAATCCTTAGCTTCCTTTAGAACTCTAGGCGAGATTGTATCAGGTCCAGGCGTTTTATTTACCTTGAGTTTATCTAAACAATTCAATACTTCTCTCTCTGTAACGGTGATATTGCTTAGAACATCAGAATTATCAATCTGAATCGGCGATGGTGTAGGGATATCACTGAGGTCTTCTGTTGTAAAAACTGATGCAAAGAAGGTATTGAGGGCATTACTCATTTGTACTTCGTCTTTGGTGTATTCTCCATTTTCATCGACTAACGGTCCAACAGTTGAAGTAACTACTTTTTTTCTTTCTGATATAACTATAGAATTCTTTCGGGTTTGTTTTACTTTGATTCGCAATATGTAACTCTAAGGTCTTTTTACTTTGCTTAATTAACTTTTTGGCTTTGCGTCGTAGCTCTACAAATTTCAGCCGTTCTTCGTCATTTTGTGAGGATTTTAATCTATCATTAGCAAATTTTTTAGCAAGCAGGCAGTTTGAAATATCTTTATTCCACCATTTGGGCTTATTATTATGGCCTGGACGCCGTATTTTTGATGGTATGCAGTCTTGCACTGCTTTTAGGTAAGTGGCTTCGAATAACTTCCAAGATGTATTTATGTCGTTATTGTGAATTAAAAAGCTCCAGTCAGTTTCTGTAAACATAGCTCTAAGTTTATGGAAGTTTGCTTTCTTGAAATTAGGGACTTTTTCGATGCTACTATTTGGTTCGTTACTAGTAAACTTTAAAGTGAAAGTTATCGTACGATGGTCGCTGTTACTAAATTCATCACCAACATTCAAATTCTCTATTAATTCTTCTTTTGTTGCAAGTACAATGTCAAGAACGTTATTACCACGGGTCGGCGTTCGAACAAATTGATAAAGCGAACTCTCTTGCAAGTTCGTATACAAGTCATGTCCGGAGTGAGAAGTAAGAGTATCGCCCCAGTTGGCCATAGGTAAATTAAAGTCGCCAAAAATTACGGTATCTTGTGAGTTACTTACATCTGCAATTTGTTCGTAAATTTCTCGGTCAGTTTGCACTGATTGAGCTGGAGGTCTGTATATTAATGCAAGTATTATTTTTGTACCTTTATTATTCTTTATTAGCACAAAAGATACGTGGACGTTCACAATTTGAGGTTTTGACAAGAGGGTAGGGTTAAGACTTTCTTTGATATAAAGTAAAACGCCACCTCCATTTTTATTTATTCGGCTTTTCTCAAACATTACATAACCGGGAAGTGAATACTCTGCTAAAAAGTCTCTATCTTCTGTATTGAGCCAAGATTCTGTTATGCCAATCACATCATAATTTTCTGTAAACACTAGCTCCTCTAAATCTGAAAATTTATTGCGTATGCTACGAGCGTTTGCATAGAAAACCTTTAAATTTGTTATTTTAAAACTCACAGAACGCTCTTTAATAATATTTTTGGTTCTTGTCGGATCTACATTTATGTTCATGGCTGTCCTCGGTCCTCGCTGTCTTTGGTCCTTATCGCTGGTGGTCCTCGGTTGCCTCTGTTTTTTTCTTGGTGTTGGATGATTTATGTCACTGCTGCTTCTTCTCGGATGGCGTTTTTTGATCAATGGCTGCGGACTGCTTTGTGTAGGAGATGACCCATGCATGCTGAACCCACAGGGTTTAGATGAGTGCCATCCTTGCGGATCAGAGTAGGCTGGTTGTAGAAGTTGTCCCAGAGGTTGATGAATTCAACTTCTTCCCTCAGACACAAATATTTTAGTCGGCTATTTGTGCTGAAGGCCTTGTCGTAGAATTTGTCAGGTGCGTTGATCTTGGGGAGAATGCCTGAGATGATGATATTCCTTGACTTGTTTTTGTAGTGCTGGATCATCTTGCGATATTTCTCCATCAACTCTTCGGATCTGGTGCGCAGGACATCATTTGAACCAGCATGGATGACAAAAAGGGTATTTTCATTTGCATCCTTTGTGGTATCTTCGAAGGCTTCCACAATGTCGTCCAGTCCAGCTCCTGGGATGCAAAATCTTTTTCGTTGATTTGGGACTCTGTCGCAGAACTCTTCGACCTGTCCTCGTAGGATGGAATCCCCAACGAGCCTGGTCTCTTCTGGTTCGTCTTCCATCTCTACCAATATCTCAAATCTGTTTGACATTGTGACTGGTAGATGAGACCTTTTCTGCGTTGGCCGTGCACCGTTCCTCACTGGTGTAAATCCGGAAACCTGTGGTGGCGGGACTCTACGAACAGGTCGGGGAGAGGAGTGCTTAGAACGGGGGCGAGGGGTTGGTACTGTTTGTGCTAGCAGGCTTCTTGCACGAGGAGTGGGGGAGAGACTAAGGTGAACAGGGTGGCTGTCCTGGGTTGATGTCGGCTCAGGTTCGTCAGAAGCATCTGCTGCAGTGTCTACTGCAGGTGTTGGATTGTTGGCAGATGACGTTGGGGCGGTGGTGGATGCTGGAGTTGAAACAATTGGAGTTAGTGATACTCCAACGTTGAGTGTAACAAACTCTTGGAGTGATTCCAGCTTCCTGGTGAGGGCGTTGATCTTGTTGTGGGCTTCATCCAATTTTGCTGTCAAATCCTCTCGTTGCTGGCAGAGTCGGCAGACTTGTGGATCGGCAGGAGCAAACATGGAAGCACCAAACCTACCGGCGCAGTTCGTACAGGCACGAGGCATGGTGACGATCACTTTCTTCAGATCACTTCACTCACTTAAAAACACTTAAGAACATAAGAACATAAGAAAATGGGAGTCTGCAGAAAGCCGATTGGCCTAAGCAAGGCAGATCCCTGTCCCACACAACCCCAGTTCAATTACAAAGTCCAATTATAGGCTCAACACTCTAATACCCTGAGGATCATCTTACCAAAACGGTTAGAGATTAACGCAGGATTATGGGGGTATGCAGAGTGCTGATTGGCCCAACCCGGCTGATCCCCCTTCACACCCAACCCTTCTCGTCCATATGCTTATCCAATTTTATCTTATAGCTCCCTACCGTTTTAGACCCCACTATAGCACTTGGTAGTCCATTCCACCCATCTACAACTCTGTTACCAAACCAATATTTGCCTATATCTTTTCTGAAACGAAATTTATCTAATTTGAAACCATTGGTACGAGTTCTTTCGCTATCACTGAGCTTTAGTACATTTGTCATGTCCCCTTTGTTAATCCCACTAACCCACTTGAACACCTCTATCATATCCCCTCTAACTCTGTGTCTCTCTAACGAATGTAAACCTAATTTCTTCAACCTTTCTTCATACGAAAGATTTCTAATGTTATGGATTATTTTTGTCATTCTACGCTGTACTCTCTCCAATGAATCTATGTCCATTCTGTAATAAGGACACCAAAATTGGACAGCATAATCCATATGGGGTCTCACTAATGACAAGTAAAGTTTTAAGATAACATCAGCAGTTCTGTTACTCACACTCCTAGAGATGAACCCGAGAATCCTGTTTGCCTTATTACGAACGCTTATACACTGTTTTCTAGGCTTCAAATCATTGCTAAGAAACACACCTAGATCTTTCTCACAGTCTGAATTTTCTAATTCTAAATTAGCTAGTGCTTAACTCACTTTAAAAACACTAAACTCACTTTAAAAACACTTCACTCCCTTCAGGTCGCTTCACTTACTTAAATAGGCCTAACCGAAAACAAGAATGTTGAAATACACACAAATAGGTTATCAGCGGTGATAGCCTAACCGAAAATTAAAACAAAACAAAATTAAATTTGAATACGCAGTGATAGCCGAACTGAAAACAATTTTGTTTATTTAAACAGAAATAGGCCACCAGGGGTTATAGCCTATCCTAACGGAAAACCAAAATTATGAAATACCGGTACGCAGAAATAGGCCACCAGCGGTGATAGCCTAACTGAAAATTTAAAAATTGAAGTACGCAGAAGTAGGCCACCAGGGATGATAGCCTAGACTAACCGAAAACAAAAATAACCGAAAACAAAAATTATGAAATACCGGTATGGTACGCAGAAATAGGCCACCAGCGGTGATAGCCTAACTGAAAATTTAAAAATTGAAGTACCGTACGCAGAAATAGGCCACCAGGGATGATAGCCTAGACTAACCTAAAACAAAAATAACCAAAAACAAAAAAGTATGAAATGTGCAGAAGTAGGCTACCAGGGGTGATAACCTACCTAAAAAATCAAAACATATATATATATATATATATATATATATATATATATATATAATAGAATATGTGACTAAATATACAATTCACCAAATAGAGATTATATAAAAATACAGTGTAACTGCACACAAGGGGTTAATATACTGTATCAACAGATGGCGCTGGTGTCACTGTAGGCTAGTCAAGCAGGATTATATTTAGATAAACAAAGTTATCAGTCAAAGGTTACTACAAGATCATGCAAGCAACAACTAAAATTACAGATATATATAGCTACAGTAGGATACTGAATACGATAACTACTAGAGTTAATAAGAAAATACAAAGCTAGGTCGATTAGAGGTGCGCGTGCGTCGTCTGCTACAAGCTAGGATAACAAATGTAAACAACAATGTTTATCAGTCAGAAAAGCAATAAAATAACATGCACGGCAACTACAGAACTATGTGGAGGTTAAACAAGCACTTAACTACTGTTCATGCAAGGAATAAAGGGAATTGGGATATGAAATACTCAAATTAGGATCGAGTTTTCTCAGTGGCGATGCGGAGGTGTTGGCGGTGCGAAAGCCGGCGAGGAGAGGAAAAATGTGAGGGAGTATGTGTATGTGGGAGAGTATGTGAATGTTGGTGAGTATGTGAATGTGAGGGAGTATGTGGATTCGAGGGAGTATGTGAATGTGAGGGAGTATGTGAATGTGAGGGAGTATATGAATGTGGGGGAGTAAGTGAATGTGGGAGAGTATGTGAATGTGGGGGAGTATGTGAATGTGAGGGAGTATGTGAATGTGAAGGAGTGTGTGAATGTGGGGGAGTATGAGAATGTAGGGGAGTATGTGAATGTGAGGCAGTATGCGAATGTGGGGGAGTATGTGAATGTGGGGGAGTATGTGAATGTGAGGGAGTAAGTGAATGTGAGGGAGTGTGTGAATGTGAGGGAATATGTTAATGTGAGGGAGTGTGTGAATGTAAGGGATTATGAGAATGTGGGGGAGTATGTGAATGTGGGGGAGTATGTGAATGAGAGGGAGTAAGTGAATGTGAGGGAGTATGTGAATGTGGGGAATATGTGAATGTGAGGGAGTATGTGAATGTGTGGGAGTATGTGAATGTGAGGGAGTATGTGAATGTGGGGGAATATGTGAATGTGAGAGAGTATGTAAATGTGAGGGAGTATGTGAATGTGGGGGAGTATGTGAATGTGGGGGAATATGTGAATGTGAGGGAGTAAGTGAATGTGAGGGAGTATGTGAATGTGGGGGAGTATGTGGAAGAAGCGAGGTGGGCTCTCTTATTCTAATTAAATATGATATCATCATCAAGAAACAATTTTAACTCGGTATTTTATGTTCCAAGATAATCCTGTGTAAAATAACTCCCATACATTGTTTTTATAATCTTATCCGTGTAATACCACTATTAAAATATATCAAAATTGGGTTCGTGTGATAAAATACGGTTGATTAAATTCATCAGTCGATTAACGAGCGCTTCAATGTTATTTTATGCTATCTCCAGACGATTTTTTTTTCTGCCTAAGAATTACCTTCTGAATTCCCGTGTTCATGTTCTTTATTACCTATCATGTCCTGTCATGTAGGACATTAAAGATAACGAAATATATATATAAATACCAAGATTGCTAGGTAGATATATGAACTACTAAACTGACAACCAGCACGGGCAAGCAGACATTTACTGACAGTTTGAAGGTATTATTTGAGTGTTGTTATTATGGCACTTAGACTGACATTAGGCTTCATGAGGAAATATATAGATAAATACATCGATGGAGGGATAGATAGATAGATCGCCAGACAGGTGACCAGATAGATGTCTAACTAGACAGATAATCAGATTGATTGATTTATTGACAGATTGGCAAATACACTGATAAATATATCGATGCATATTTTGAGAAGTAGACTGTTGTGTGTGTGTGTGTGTATATACTAAATTATATTTTTTAGAGAGGTGTTTATAATTAGGAGAGAGAGAGAGAGAGAGAGAGAGAGAGAGAGAGAGAGAGAGAGAGAGAGAGAGAGAGAGAGAGAGAGAGAGGGCTTATCTGGTGAGGGCAGCTTAAGTGATCAGGTAAGTCAAATTACCCAGCTCAGACGAACTTACAGTACAGTAAAAAAAACATTAACCTATTCCACCTGAGATCTTGTATTATTTGTTTAATATAATGTTCATTAGTGGAAGGTATATAACTAATTGATCAAGGAAACAATAGTGCAGATAAACTACATTATTATAATACGAAGTTCGATGTCCCTGAAATGCAACACAAATGGAAATTATTTGATTATATATAACTGTCTTGATAGCGTAATGCATAAATGCTCGGAATTTAGGTGTGAGTATCCTAGGTTCGAGTCCTTGGAGTGCCACATGTATTTGTTGATTTAATTTTTTGAGTTTAGAAGTAAAGTTGTTTGGTGAAAAAATATAATTAATATTGCTCCTACAGTATAACATGTTTTATTATTAATTGATACTTTGTGACTACACTCGGCATAGGCCTACATACATAATTACATATTATATCCTGCAGCAATATTCAAATTCATAGTTTGTATCGCTTGTTAACTGCATGCCAACATGAGCCATTTGTTTTGCGGTATATTTGTTTTAACACTGTATGCTCTTGTTAAACGATTGGCCGCATTGTATTCAATTTGGAACTACAAACAGTTTATACACAGTACATAATTATTCACTATCTTAACCCTTTCACGCACATGTGGAAGCAGGGGTTGCCGATTAGCAATCAGAAATAGAGTTCTCTCAATCTCATAATTACCTCTCCAAAAATAATGGTTTGCCCACAGCTAACTCAAAGACAACTGCAGAGGTTGAAGTAACTAAACTAAAGGTTTCCAAACGCCCCTGATGGTCACAAAGGATTTAAAGTATCCCAGAATAGGCTTAAATCGCGTCCTGTGCGTGAATGGGTTAAGGTGAGTGACCTGCTTTTGTTCTCTCTTTCACTCTCTTGTATCCATTCGACCCCATTCAGCCTACTGTTTTAAGACATTTATCCTCATCCAGGTGTCGCTTTCATTCACGAGCCAGCATTGTATGGAGAAATCCGGCTTCGCCGGAGACATTCTTATATAATAAAATATAAGAATTTAGCCTGCTATCAAGTACCTTTTTAAAGCTATGCTGGTTCGCTACCACTCCCCAGGAAAAAATCGACACCTGGATGGAGATAAACGTCTTAAAACAGTAGGCTGAATGGGACCGAATGGATACAACCCAGAGTGAAAGGGAGAGAGAGAAGAAAACAAAAAACGAGGTGGGCCCCCTTAACTAAAGCCAAGATATTTCACTAACACCAGGTGACCCGTTTCTTCCTTTTATTCTGGCTATTATTAAACGATTTGTTCAGATAAGGAAGGAATTATGAGAGTCGGAGGGTTAGTTGAGTTGAGAATGAAAGAGACACAACATCGCGGCGTGTAAATACAGATTGTAGGGAAATAGTAGGAGAAGGCCAATTGATTTTGAGAAGTGCGAACAAAATACTTGAAACAAGGGCACACAGTGCCCCTGTACAGAGCAAGAGGCTAGGCGGAGGTGAAGAACCAACAGAAACGGTTAAGCACACCTAACTTCTATGAAGTTGTTTTAATCAAAGTGGTAATATGGTCTCTCCAAGAAAGTTCAGAAGAAAAAGATACACCACGAATATTAAGAGAAGATGAAGTGTTGATTTGTGTATTGTTGAAGAGTAAGGGATAGTCATGTGGAAAATTTCCTCTGCCCCAATAGGAAATAGTTGATAGATAATAATAATAATCAGATCAGATGATAGGCATGCTGTAGCCTCATCATGTGAGTTTTGAAGCAATTGTGTGGTGGGTCGTTGTGGAAGACAACTTGAATAGTGTAAGGTAGTGTCATTAACATATGAGTGGATAGGACTGGATGTACAGTCAAGAAGATCATTAATAAATATTATGAATATTAACTGGAGACAGGACCTGACCCTGAGGAACACCAGAGTTGATAAGTTGAGGAAGTGAGCGATGGCCATCCACAATCGCAGTTATGGAATAGCCAGACAGGAAGATTGAGATAAAGGCACAGACAAAGGGATAGGAACAGAAGGAGGGTATAGTTTAGAAATTAGAGATGTGTACTAAACTCTGCCGAAGACTTCCGATATGTCTTGCACAATAGAAAAGGGCTCACACAAGTCTCGAAAGGAGGATGACTAAGATCGTAAGCTAAGTAAGATCACCAGTAGATCAGCCCTTAAGGAACCCATATTGGCAATCTAAAATTAGATTGTGGGAAGACATTTTGATTTAAGAATATATTATAAAATTTAGAGATGCAAGAAATATGAGCAATTGAACGATAACTGGAGGTTTGAGCGTGGTCACCTTTCTTTGGGACAGATTGAATGAGAGCAAAATTTTAGCAAGAAGGTAAGATGTTAGAGGAAAGACAGAGACGGAAGAGTTTGCCTAGCAGGGAGTTAGCACGGAAACACAGTTTTGTAGAACAATAAGAGGAACACCATCCGGTACATATGACTAGTTAGTATTAAACACACAGGGTGCTGAATGGGGTGAATATTCTAATATTGTGTTTATTCAAGTACATTGGGGTTTGTAATTGATGATTAATATTAAGAACGAGGTATTACTTATTGTCAAACTAAAGACCCCCTTCAGACCAAATAGGGTTAAAACTGCAACTTCGAACAACTCTGACTGGAATTGCCACTCGTAATTGGCGAATAAAGGGTCGTGTGCCTCTCTTTTTATTTAGTATACTGTCAAGATGAATAATTATAATACCTTAGATGATTAAAACCCTTTTATGTTATTATCGTTCGAATCCCGGGAGGATTACATGCTTTCGTTAATTTCATTTGAGGGGGTTTGGTTTTGGGAGTGAAATTAATTCACTAAGAATATTTCTAAAGGTTCAGGATAAAGTAAGTTGCGAAGTTAGTTCTTTGATATTTGCGACCCATAATGTGTTTTTTCCTCTCACATAAGCATTGCGCTATTCATAGTGCGGTTGGGTCCAGTACATGATTAGATTGATATCCAGTATTCGATAAATGGATATTTATCCTGGTCATGTGCGGTACCTTTAAATGTCTTGGTGTTTCGTTTTTGGAGTGAAATAAATTAATTAGGATTATTAATGATTACAAAAACACACCATCATATATTATCAGATAATAAGACGTTCTCCTGAGCTCCTATGGAACCCAGCTAATTGTTAATAACATATCTTATAAAGTATCTTGCTATATGTTGTGTTTCATATTCAATTCAAACTAAAAATTAAATCACTCTTATAACCGAACTTTCAAGAAATAATGCATGTGATTAAATAATTATATTATTTTCAATTTGAAGGGTTTTATAATAATAATGTTAAATGTTCAAGACAGTGCATCTATTGTTTACTGAAAAATAAATTAAATTAAAATTAAGCATATGCATATTAATACAGGATTATGATTAGTTCATACTGATTGTAATTGTAGTGCATAAAGGGAACCCACGTCGCTTTTTTTCTCTTTCTCTCCCTCTCTTTGGCTTGTATCCATTCGGCCCCATTCAGCCTACTGTTTTAAGACGTTTACCCCCATCCAGGTGTCAATATTTTCCTGGCGAGCGGTAGCGTGCCAGCATATAAAGTATATACTATTGTTTTGACAGTAAGCTAAATTTTTACATTTTTCGATAGAAAAATTTCTCCGGCGAAGCCGGATTAATCCATTCAATGCTGGCTCGCTATCGCTCGCCAGGAAGAAATCAACACCTGGATGGGGATAAACGTCTTAAAACAGTTGGCTGAATGGATACAAGTCAGGGAAAGAGAGAAAAGGAGAGAAAGATAAAAAAAAGCCGGTGACCCCCCTTAAGAATACGTAGTTTTATCAAAGTAATAACTCAAGATATTCTTCAGCATGAACAAACTAATAACCAATAAAGCAATTAACAAAAAATGGCTAAGCATGAAGAAGGACGATAATCTGTACGAATATTCCCTTTAATACGAACACGTCAATTTAGTTTTAGTCTAGGTAATACGTGGTAATTATAGTAATCTTAGAAATAACCCGCTAATAGCAATTGCCCAATTAACACTCACCTGTTCTTCAGTTCCATGGTATCGTCCATTAATGATCAAATTGAAACAAACACATGCTTCATCGTAGAGAAAGAGCAAATAGAAAAGTAAAGCATAACAGGATAAAATAGCAATAACATGGTTGACTGACAAACTGCAATGTACAATGGCGCTAATAAGTTATGTCTCGACACAAAGTATGTTTTGATTAATAATTGGTATCAGCCATATCTAAGCTTCATTTCTTCATATCGAGTGAGGTATACAAACATGTTTCTGCACGTACCCACCCTATTTAACATCTGACAGACATTAATACAGCACAGAGCAAGCTAAACGTAATGACAGCTGGGACTTAACTTATTAGCGCGACCGTACCCTGTCACCATACGCAGAGGATCTGTTTCTGTCGTGTCAGTGATACCGGTACGGCTGTGACGTGTATAACTCTGGTGGTTACTAACACAATTCTGGTGGTTCACATGAGGGACAGTCAAACCTTTTAACCCAATAGCTTGCAACAAGTTGTTTGAGTGTGATTTTCGTCACTGTTTTGGCATTAACCCGGGAACTGCGGGGAGACTCTTAAAGAGTTCCCCCGGCGGACTGCGGGGAGACTCTTAAGAGTGAGTGAAAAAAAAAAATCAACTTTTGACATCGAAAACAAAAAAAAAAATTTGTTGGCCCCTGGGCCATGCAAAATCTCAGTCCTCTACCTCCCCTCCTTCCCCACTTTCCTCCTCTCCTTCAGTTATCACCTATTTTCCCTGTTATTCCCTTATTCTGAGGTATATTTTCGTGCTAACATTAGCGAGTTGCAAGCAGGGTGTTGTCATCACTGATGGCAAGCGAGTGCAAGAGAGAGAGAGAGAGTATCGATCGACTGTGTCTTAGTGGCCTTGGGGGAAATTGGCGGGAAAGCAGCTTGCCTCACCCATACATTATACAACTCGCGGGCTATATCTCCGATTTTGACCATCCAAACGCTGTTTTCACTCGTTTTATTGTTGTTTCAGGTTAATACCTTTATAATCAACCCATAATAGGCGCATATGGATAAGTATTAATGCTATTAATGGCACAATGAATATTTTAGTGACGGAAACACCTCAAATACGTCAGCACAGGGGGACGTTTCCAATTACCCCCATGCGCACTTGTTAGGTTAACGATGTGGAGGTTATGCGAATGCTTAGGTGAATTAGATACAGTAAACATTTTGTCGATTTGCTTTTGATACTGTATGGCTTTTGGTTCGAATAATTACTTATATTAATATTGTCAATTTTACTTGTATAGTATGACACTCAAGTCAACAATATATCAAAATTATAGCATTCTACTAGTATCTAGCATCTAGCCAAAAACCTCTCCAACAATTTTTCTTCCTCGTCTTTCCCTCCCCTTTTCCACTCTGATGGCATAACCATCACTTCTTCCTCTGACAAAGCTGAACTCTTCGCTCAAACTTTTGCTAGAAACTCTACCTTGGATGATTCTGGTGCTATTCCTCCCTCTCCACCCCCCTCTCTCCTACTTGTGCCTAATATCCTAATATCTTCTAAAGATGTATTTTCTACCCTCTCTGGGCTTAATACTAAGAAGGCGTACGGTCCGGACGGTGTTCCTCCTGTTGTACTAAAAAATTGTGCTTCCGTGCTGACGACTCCCGTAGGCAAACTCTTCCATCTCTGTCTTTCCTCTAACAATACTAGTAGTAGTGATGATGGTGATAGTAGTAGTGATAATGGTGAGAGTAGTACTGATGATTGTAATAGTAGTAGTCATGATGATGATAGTTATGGTGATGTTGACAGTTGTAGTGATAATGATGGAAGTAGTGGTGATGGTGATTGTAGTAATGATGATGGTGGTAATAGTAGTGATGATGGTAACCCATTGCAGAGTTGGGTATGCCGTTTTTATTTTTGACAAAACGGCATGTCTACTTTATCAACTCTGCGTAAGCAGAGAGGTATCGCCCCCCTGTATAGTGGTTCCATGCCGGCCAAAATGTCTGTATGTCTGTCCGTAAACTCCTCCTAGACCGTTCAACGGATTTTCACCAATCTTCACACGTACATTCGTACATTCGGTAGGTGCATGCGACAGTCAGTTAGAAAAGATTTTTTGAATTTGAGCAATAGTTATGATTTTAGGTAAAAAATATGGTTTTGACCTCCCACTAACCCCCCCCCTACCCCGTACCCACTCCCCAGCAATGATGATGGCTTTCTGGGGGCGAAAACAACTCGCCCCACATTTGTTAGGTTAAGTTAGTTTTGTTGACATTAGACGTAATGGTAGTAATAGTGGGGTGGTGATAGTAGTGATGATGGTGATAATAGTAGTGATGATGGTTGTAGTTGTAGTGGTAATAATGACAGTAGTGATGATGATGACAGTAGTATATATGATGGTGACAGTACTAGTAGTAGTTATGATGGTCACAATAGTAGTTATGATGGTGACAAGTAATGATGATTGTAATATGATGGTGATAATAGTAATAATGATGGTGATAGTTGCAGTGATAGCCTAATGATGACAGTAGTGATGATGGTGAGTAGTAGTGATGATCGTGAAAGTTGTATTGATGATGACAGTAGTAGTGATGATTATAATAGTAGTAGTGTTGATGATAGTAATGGTGATAGTATCTAGTAGTGATGATGGTGACGCATCGCAGAGTTGGGTATGCCGTTTTGATTTTGGGCAAAACGGCACGTCTACTTTATGATTATTATTAGTACATGAGAGGCGAGCCCATAATTATAGACGAAGTTGCCGGTCACATACCATGTAATTAATAATACTCCAAACAATTTCAGAGAGTGGGTCTAACCTGTGGTGATGGTAGTGCTGGTGGTGATTGTAGTGAAGATGGTGGTGGTAATATTGCTGGAGAAGATGGTGGTAGTAGCAAAGGGGTGGTGCTAATAGTGTTGGCGATGGTGACAGCGTTGCTGGATATATTGTTGGACGTGATTTTGGTAAGGTTAGCTGTGGTATGGTGGATGTCAAGAATCTAGGTTGGCGTGAGGTAGAAATAAGAAACTATAAGGAAATTACAATATGATGGATAGTACATCACTTTGTAATTGTCACTTTGATAAAAAAAAAGAGAGTCTAGGTTGTCGTGGTAGTGATGATAGGAATGGTGGTGATGGTATTGGTAATAGTAGTGGCGGGGGTGATAGTGGTGGTGGCGGTATTGGTGGAAGTGATTTTGGTATTGGTGAATGTCAGAGCCTTGGATGTCTTGATGGTGATAATGGCAGTAAGGGTGATGGTGGTGGTAGTAGTAGGGGTCGTTATGATGATGGTGGTGGTGGTAGCGACGGTTGTAGTGATGATGATGGTGGTGTGGTGACGGTTGTAGTGGTGGTGGTGTAGTGATGATGGTGGTGTGGTGACGGTTGTAGTGATGGTGGTGGTGTAGTGATGGCGGTGGTGTAGTGGTGATGGTTGTGGTGATGATGGTGGTGTAGTGGCGGTAGGTAGTGATGGTGGTTGTGGTAATGGGAATGATAGTGATGGTGATAGAGCTGATATATTTCCTCTTGGTGGTGGTGGCGGGAGCTCAGTTATTTGTGATCCAGGTAGTTATATAGATATCATCGGACATATACAAAAAAATGATAATCGAGGAATCGCCTGCTAGTCCCATAATAATTACCTTTCTGATTTATTACCAAGTCGTTTGGACCGTCGCTCCTGTGGCCGGTTATGGCGAGAACATTTTGGTCGGGGATTTATTATTTTATCACGATACTTACAAACATCTGTCAATCTATATATTAATCAGTTTTACTTATATGAAGGTCCGTCCTTTAGTCTGTGCCTGTATATTGTCCTATTCTCTCTCTCTCTCTCTCTCTCTCTCTCTCTCTCTCTCTCTCTCTCTCTATATATATATATATATATATATATATATATATATATATATATATTTTTTTTTTTTTTTGGTTTTTTTTCTCAAAAAAAAAAAAAAAAAAAAAGAAGGTCCCACCCCTTTCCCATTCTTAAGTAAGCCATTTTAGATTTACAGAAGAGTGACCATTACTTGCATTACTGCATGTCCACAAACATTTCAGTAATGTAAGCATGTTTCCTTCTATTTTTTTTTTTTGTTTTTTTTTTGTTTTTTTTTTTTATTAAGGTGACAGTTACAAAGTGGTGTACAATCTATCTTATTCTAGTTACATTGTAGTTTATCTTATTGTACCAGTACCTCCCTACAATCAACCTAGTTGTTCTCCAATTCGTCCCTCCGCCACGACCATTTCAAAGTCCAAGTCTCTCACTCTTGTCCTCTGTAGTGGGGAGGACCTTGTACCCCTGAGACATAGGAGTGCAGACCTGAGAAGAGAGAAAGAGAGCCGGCATCTCATCCAAGTTATGACTTGGCTTCTATGCTGGCGCTTTTACTCCGATATTTGTTCAGCTAATCTGGCATAGAAGACACTTGCAGAAGGTCCCATACCTCCCGACGATGAGAAGACCAGAGGAGTAAAGCTTCCTTGATCCCTGTTCAAAATTCTTTCTTCATAAGCACGTTTTTTCTCACTTTCGTTTCTCAAGTATGCCGCCTTGTGTCCTCGCTCACAATATGTTTGTGCTCTTGGGTTGAAGATTCTGATGTAGAAAAAAGCCCGTTGTCCCCTCGTCCAAAAACCTCGAGCACTTACGTCCACTCTTGCTTCATTTGAAGTATTTGCAGTATTGTGGGCCAAGCGCTGTCCGTCCATAGGCAGAAGTTCCGGTTCGATTCTGACATCATGGCACACCTCGTCCAGCATTTGTGCAGTGATGTCTCGTACTTCATCATGATGAATCATACAGATGAATCCTCCTTTCTTACAAGTCATACAGTGGTCTGAGTTGTTTATTTCACCACATGCACATTTCAGCGGCAGGTTCGAAACTGGCCACCCATACCTCAAGGCTACGGCATCATTGAATTCTTGTTTATTTAAGCTGAAGCCTTTCTCCTTTATTGGTAATGATGTGAGCCAATTTGAAGCCCCCGTGTCTTGTGCCATCTCAATTCTCATTTTCAGTTCTTCCCTACAGCTGGTCTTAATTTGTTCTCGGCTATGTTTCTGTCTCTCTTCTCTGCGCTTTGTAATTTCCTGTCTTGCATTTCGTTGTTCCTCTTCGTCCATCATTTTCATTTTGCTCCCGTATTTTTTCTGTCAGAGACGTAGTAAGTTTAAGGGAATTTTGGTTCTCATGTAGTGCCGCCTCCACTGGGTTTATGATCCCCATACCTCCGAACCTTGGCGGAAGAGCTAATAGATCTCTTAGCTCTTGCGTGACGCCTTCCATCTCTGTTAGGGCCGGTATGAATGTTCCTCTGATTGCTTCTTCAAGCGGTTGGAGCATCTGTCTAATGCCAGGCACTGTTCTCATAAGAAAGGTCCATCTGTGCTTAACACCATATGTGAAGGCAGTATATGCAGCATGTGGTTCAGATTTCGCAATGTCTGCCAGGGTTTTCACTTCCTTTACCCACTCTGCTACCTTTTTTCGCACATAGTCTCTCTTGCAGTCTTCTGTGCCTATTACTGCTCCCAAATGGCGTTGACCCTCCTTCGTAATCTTCACTCCTGTCCCATCAAAAGTCTGCACCGCTTCTTCATACTTGTTTTCTTTCACTATTAGTACAGATTTACTAGCATTCGGATGGTACCCAATGACTTCGCCTACCGATTGTACTCTCCGCCACCATTCTTTGAGATCCCCTATTTTTCCTGCACCTGTGAGGTCATCTGCATACGCCACTTGTTTCACTCGGGTTACCTCATGTTTTATTTTCTGCTGCAGAATTGATAGTGCCAGTGCGTACATTGCCATTGCCACTGGATCTCCTTGCGTTGTTCCTTCATTTGATTTGAGAATTTTCATTTCTTCCTTCTTTGTGCTTCCAACTATATACAGGTTCGCTGGCTCCTTATAAGTATTTTCTATGTACTTTGCGATGCTCGGGCATTTGATCTTGATGTTGTGAATAGCTGCCTCCCTATTAATGGTGTTAAAGGCATTTGTTGCATCCACTAGCAGTACCGCTTCACAATCTTCCTCATGATACACCTTCCCCATTGCATGTATTGCTGCTTCTCCTCCGGCTTGCTGTCCTGCACATACTTGTAAGTTGCCCACTGCTCTTTGTACATCTTTTCCAAATACAGACTGATTGCTTTTCCTATAATCCTTCTAAGAACTTCCCCAACGCCTACTGGTCTAACTCCTGGATTCTTATTTAAAGGTATCAGGCGACATGCTGTCAGAGCTTCTATGTTCACGCATGGTGATGATGCAAGTTTCTTTGCCAGCATTGCTATTGCTTCACAAAGGTCACCCGCGACTGAACCAAACTTGTTTTGACTTAGGAAGATCCTCCAAGTCTTAGCATCTACTCCTGATGGACCTGCTCCTCCCTGTGTTTTCAGCGCCTTTCTCCATATGAGGTCTCCAGTTATATTCTCATATATCACCGGGTCTGGAGGAACATATTCCCCGTCTAGTTTGGCCTCATCACTTGCTGGTTTTGCTTCTGGGTGTTTCTCCTTCAGCTGGTCCAAGATGCGTCGATTCACTTCGTGCACCCCACTTGAGGCTTCCCCAGTGACCATTCTGACTGCCTGTGCCACTTTACCAATCCTCATGCTATTTCCCACTGATCGTGCCATATCATCTGGCTTCCTCTTTCTTCGTTGTTTTGTTTTCAGTCTTTGCTGGATTGCTCGTACTTGGCTAAGAATTTTGTCTAACTCCCCATTTTTCCACCACTCCATTCTCTGTTTCAGCGCTTTAATGTTCTCATTCAGTTTTCCCTTTGGTCTTTTTCTTTGAAGGAACAACTGAGGAATGAAAGAAGCTATCTTGATTGCCACGTGCGCCAAAGGGGCATCCTGAACATACTTTAGGATCATACGTCTGAGTTCCCCCAGCATGTCTTTTGCGGCTTCACAAATCGGTAGTTCAAACTTATTATGTTGCCATTGTATCACTTCTGTATAGATTTCATTCACTAATGTTGTGAGTCTGTCACCAGAATGTCCCATCCATTCTCCACCATTCATGTTTACGTTACGAGGTCGTTCGTTCTGTTCACGATTTTCGATTATTTCTCTCTCATTATCTTCGTTTAGGCCTACACTATTTTCATTATTTTGTTCCACACCTCTGTTGTCTTGCGAATTATTGATTCCTGCGTTTTCTTCTGCGGGCTGCAGTTGTTGATTGTTATTTTCTGCATTTTCTCTAACAGGGTTTGCTTGTACATCTCCATTAACTTCATTGTCTGTTTCACGGTTCATTTGTACTGCATCTCTCACTGCGTTTTGTCTGTCATCAGGATTATTCCTCGTATGTATATATATATATATATATATATATATACCGGTATATATACAGGGTGTCCCAGGAGGAAAGGGCATAACTTTGAGAAATGATAGAACAAAGTGTTCTAAGCCTAAAATCTTCCATAAGAAATATTCCAAATCTCGACCGGTATCGAGATATTGCATGTTGAAAATGGTATTTTCATCAGTAATTCCCCATAAGGCTGGCCTAGCTGTCCTAGAGCCTACCACACCTCCATCTTTCTGCACTTATTTTACCATAACATTTTAAAGATACTATAATTCTGTAAGTTGCAAAATGATTATAGATATATTAGCTCACTTTGGACCAGTTAGAAATTATTTGACATGGGAGAGTCCATTACAGTGATGCGGGGGAGGACACTAACTTAAACCTTCAATAACTTTATAACGGTTGAGATTTGGACTTTTTGTTATTGAACATTTTATGCTTAGAATATCTTGTATCATTTCCCAAAGTTATGCCCTTTCCTCCTGGGACACTGCGTTCAATCCTGGTGCCCTTATTACCAAAAAGATATAAACAAGCTAGAACAAGTTCAGCGTAGAGTTACCAAAATGATACCTAGCCTAAAGAACAAACCATACGAAGAGCGTCTTAGAGAATTAAATCTATTTCCTTTAACCCAGCGCAGATTAAGAGGTGACTTAATTCAAGTGTTCAAAATCATCAAAGGCAACGACAATATGAACTGTAGTAAGTACTTCACTATCGACCAATCTAATTACACGCGGGGAAACGGTTGCAAAATTATTGGTAAATCTTTTAACTCACACGAATCTAAGAATTTCTTCTTCAATCGAGTTGTCAACTTGTGGAATGGGCTTCCCCGAAACGTTACAGACTGCATCACCGTTGATTCATTTAAACTCCGCCTAGACAAATATCTCGCATCAAACCCGCGACTGACTGCGTTTGTAAATGAATAACTTTATTTTATTCCCCCCTCAGTTACTAACCCATCTGTTCCCTACTAACTTCCTAATCCTGCCACGGACATTAGTTCCAGGGCAGTAATTCCCTTTCCAATGTTCCCTTACCCACTCTAACCCACTGTTTGGACACTTGATCCTCAGTGTTTTGGAGGACAAGCAACCTAGAAGGGTCACTAGATCTGTTGTTGCTTGATTTCCTTTGTACTCCTTTGTACTCCTTTGTACTCCTTTGACACCCTGTATATATTTTTCTTTTCTATGTGAATGAGGGAGACAAAAGGCATAACTGCCTGCAGTGAGTGCCTCCCCCAGATTTCAAGGAGTGACAGGCCGAAATCAAGGGACGTTCGAGCTAAAATGCCTGGACACACGGAGTTTGAAGCAATTTAAGTCATAGGAAGAGGGAAAGACTGATTCTGGGAAAGAGTTCCAGAGCTCATCAGTTGAATAGAAGAAAGTCTGAGAATAGCATTTCACTCTTGGGTTGGAGAGTTGCACAGAGTAGGGGTGGGATTGTGTTGTAAGGCGGGTACTACGCACCCTACGTAGAGGAGGTGGTATACACTGGGAAAGCTCCGAGGAACACTGATTATTGTAGTAGCGATAGAATAGCGAGAGAGGTTGTGACGCCTCCCGGCGCTAGCAGAATGGTTGCGTGGGGCATTGCAGCTCGCTAGTGCTCGCCAGGATGGGGGGATGGGCTACAGTTGTCCTAGAATGATCTGCTTTATTTCGTTAGTGTCGTGTTGCCACAGACAGTCTAGAAGTGATCTTTGTTTTGGTCTGTGACCGCGCCTTATATTTTATATTCGCTATAATATAAATGTTGCTTGTGTGGGAGGCGAGCGAGAGCAGGTGAGGGAGTACACCTGGCAGTGGGGGGTGGGCTGTGACGCGGCTCGCTTGAGCGCTGACGGCGTTGGCGGCCGGGTGGTCAACTAGTCCCTTCCCGTCGCGGCCTCATGGTTTTTTACCAGCTCAGAGCTGGCCTGACATGCGTATCGTCTACATCCTTTGCAATTCTGTCCCCCATACTCTCCACTTTGCATACTATTTCTCTCTCTCGACTTCTCCTTTCTCATTCTCTAATCTTTATTAAACTCAACATCCCTTCTGGTTTCAGCATAGACGTTCACCGTCGGCCAGTCGTATTGTACGCGAAGCTCTCAGATATTTCTATGTATTAGGCTTTAACCCTTCCTACCCGGGCTGCCTTTGGTAAGGACAGCACGAAAGAAGGGCAGCTACCCGGTATGCCTTATCTAAGGCATGAGCTTAATAGCCTAATTAAGCTTGGTCCGAACGCCGTACGTACGACCTATGTCAACAAACCCAAGCGTTCGTCACCGCACCTCCCAAAACAAGAAGGAGAAGACTCCTCAATGTTATTGTTCTGACGTCATGACGAAATTAGTGTCTAAAATGCCCCCATATTGGCAACATCTCTGCAATATTGGCTCCACTGAAATCGTCATCACAACTGAACCAGTTGACTTACAGAGCTCTACTAAATGCCAAAATACAGATTGAAAACCGCACTACGATTATAGATGAGTGGGAAAGTTCTAGCAGTGAAAATAAACATAAATACGGTAGCCTAGGCCTAGACGTTTTTCGGCCATATCGCCCGGGTAGGGGCGACCGTCATTAGCTAAGACAGCCCGGGGAGGAAGGGTTAATGAGGTTTGGAGAGACGGACTTTTCCGTGTGTGTCCTCTCTCGGGAAGGTTGTAGACCGGTATATGTCTCCCTGGCAGGGTGTTGAGAGATTCTGCTTAGTTATTTAAAGCTAGACTAGGGGTAAGGTTACTGTGTCGTTGTCTCCGATGTGTGCAGTGTTAGCTAAGCCCTGCACGACATCGACAGGTACTGTGGGAGCCTAGGTTGTCTTCGGGTGGGTTTACTTTGCGAGCACAGCACTGTGGTGTGAGAGGGCCATAGCCAATCCCTTACAACATAGTGCTGCCTCTTTGTGTTGACTTCTGAGGGATCGCCAGGATAGAACTAGGTACTAGAGACCTAGATTTATCAAGAGAGCATCCCTGTCATATAACGTAATCTTCATTATACCACCTTCGGACAACGTTAGGCTACGAGCCGCATGCTCGCCCATTGTTGCCCTGCCTTGATACCCCAGCTAGACTTTATTAACCGAGCAGACACTGGTTAGAGATAAGCCCCCATTATTATATGTATGCTACATTATTATTCACTGCACTTTTGAGCCGAGGTTGTTGTTGAGTTGCACAACCCGAGTAGGCTGTTGCGTTGTGTCACGAAGCATTTCTTTAGTTGTCGAGCATTACTACCTTTGCGCAGTCTTTATTATTCGCCTGCCTATTATTACTATATGTCCTAGTATTTATTGTGACCCGTATTCTGCATTATAATTGTTCAAGATTCTTTACGAACATCTTCCCAGCATCAGACTTATTTCAGAAGTTTCCAGTTGATGTGGCAGGACTAGCATTGCACTTTCTTTAACCCTTAAATGTCGGGGCGCAACATAAGTCGAGTTAAATAAAGCTGGACTATGTGGCGGTGCTCGACATATATCGTGTGGCAATTTCAGCACGTAATGTGGCTGAGAGAGAGAGACAAGTGGTGGCAGGAGAGTAGCGAGCGTATGACTGCTCCAGACCACCGCGGCGAACCTACTGACACGAATCCCACCTCCTCCCTCCCTCTCTCACTCGCTATATACGGAATTGTATGGGGAAAGTGCCTAATTACATGCTTTTTGCACTCGCGTTGCACGGTTATTGCAAGAAAACTAGCCATCATAAAAGGATCGTTATGGTGTCATTCGAAAGCTCTGTTTATGCTCTTTCAGGGATAGATACTTGTTTTACGTTCTGGGTCTTATTTAGGCATGAAAATGATCACGTAAACATCCCTATTTTGGCTAAAAACACCCCGCTGGGCGGTACATATAAATAAACCGCATAGGCCGCTCGTAAGGTGTTAATACAGGAGTGCCAGTTATTTGAGTATCTACCGTAACGTTAATTAATCACGTTACTTATCTTTTCTTTGTGTAACCTAAACGAGTAATCTTTTACTGTTTGAGAATAGGCTGTTTCATCGAGCGTCAGCCTAGTGTGTGTGCACCAGTTACCGAGTCATAGGATACCTCGTTGTCCAGGCACGACTCAGGGCGGTAATGGTGTTTTGTTTTCCAGTGTTTAAGGCAAGGGTTGGATCTAGTGTTACCGTTGTTGCATTTTGCCATTATCTAGTCCAATGTTGAAGAGCCCTGTGTCTTTGAGAACCTGGATCGTAACAAGGTGAACATTGCGACGAAGAGAGAGATTGCAGAGAGTTGGTGAGTGGACGGGAGTTAATGACACGAAAGGCTTTCCTTTCTACTTTGTCTAGGAGTGCGGTGTGAGAGGATCCTCCCCACACATGTGAACAACACTCAATACAAGGACGCACTGTGCTCCTGTACAGAGCAAGAACTGTATAATTATATACCCATTAATCTTGTTTTCCATCACTCTTCCAAGCTCTGTAAGCTTGTTT
This sequence comes from Lithodes maja, assembly GCA_037953745.1. Lineage (NCBI taxonomy): Eukaryota > Metazoa > Arthropoda > Malacostraca > Decapoda > Lithodidae > Lithodes > Lithodes maja. The sequence goes on along the minus strand of JBAKBP010007161.1, from coordinate 21,224 downwards.
ATCTGTTATATATTTTTGTTTGTCTGAATGTAATAGTCTATCTTCCTTTCACACTTTCTATTAATCTGTCTCTCTATCGCTATCGTCGCTTTCTTTTAAAAACATAAACATAATTATAATACTTGCATGTCGAATATTATCGCCAAAATACTGTTTATTTGATCACATTAGTGGGAACTATTTAACCCTCCTGGCCGCGTTGTCATTTTAAAATGACACCACGAATGAAGGGCAGGTGCCCGGTTGTCATTTTAAAATCTGTAAACTTGAAAGCCTATTCAGCTTGGTCTGAACGCTGTGCGTCCGACGCATGTAAACAAAGCCGATCGTTACGTCACCGCACCTCCAAAAACAAGAAAGAGAAGACTCGTTTGTTATTGTATGTCTGTATGTCGTTGTTTCAGTAGTGAAAAGATCGTCATATTGCTAACATCGCCTGCAAGTGCTCTCCACTGAAATCGTCATCACAACTGAACCAGTTGACATAGAGAGCTCTACTCAATGCCAGTCTACAGATTGGAAACCGCACTACATTTATAGATGCGTGGGAAATTTCTAGCAGTTAAACAAAACAAAAATACGTAGCCTAGGCCTAGACGTTTTTCGGCCAGATCGCCCGGGTAGCCCACACTGTCATTTTGAGAGCCTGCCCGGGCCAGGAGGGTTAATCTAAGCCCGTGATTCAGAAACATTAAAGAATGAAGTATATTAAGTCTTTAAATAGGCAGTGTATTTACAGAATATTGTTGTGTGTGTGTGTGTCATTTTTTTATCTCCATCGTGATTATTAAGAAGTTCGTGTAAACATCGATTTTCATCACCAGCGCTCCTTAATATCATCGGTCATGCAATCAAGTCATTCTTGTCTCCACCTCTCTCCTTCCTTATTGTATCACCTCTCTCTACCTCAGACCTTCATTATTCCTCACTTTAATATTGCTCTTGCTTCCTTCTCTATCTTTCTCCCTCCTTATTAACTAATGTAGCTCAAATTATGATATTATTTCTCACTTCCCAAATTTTACTTACTTTTTAGCAAATATTTTTCCCTTTTTTTTCAGTTTATCTATCTAACTATTTGTGTTTATGCCTTCCCAATGCAAAAACACACTTTCTCTTATCTTCACTTACTCTTCTATATTTCTCTTCCCAATTTTCAATCTGACCAGAATTAATTTTGACTTTCAATACAAATATAAATTACCACCGACGAAGCTGGAGGAGTTTATGTTTTTGTCTCCCGTGCCCGTCTGTTTGTCTGAAAATAAGATATCTAAACAAATGTTATGAATCAGTTTCCACGACGAAACTTAATGTGCAAATAAGATGTGCGCCAATGAAGAAGTGATTCAGTTTAGAAGGTGGTAGATAGAGCACATACCTATACCAACGTGGGCACAGTTTAGAAGGTGGTAGATAGAGCACATACCTATGCCAACGTGGGCACAGTTTAGAAGATGGTAGATAGAGCACATACCTATACCAACGTGGGCACAGTTTAGAAGGTGGTAGATAGAGCACATACCTATATCAACGTGGGCACAGTTTAGAAGGTGGTAGATAGAGCACATACCTATACCAACGTGGGCACAGTTTAGAAGGTGGTAGATAGAGCACATACCTATACCAACATGGACACAGTTTAGAAGGTGGTAGATAGAGCACATACCTATACCAACGTGGGCACAGTTTAGAAGGTGGTAGATAGAGCACATACCTATACCAACGTGGGCACCGTTTAGAAGGTGGTAGATAGAACACATACCTATACCAACGTGGGCACAGTTTAGAAGGTGGTAGATAGAGCACATACCTATACCAACGTGGGCACAGTTTAGAAGGTGGTAGATAGAGCACATACCTATACCAACGTGGGCACAGGTTAGAAGGAGGTAGATAGAGCACATACCTATACCAACGTGGGCACCGTTTAGAAGGTGGTAGATAGAACACATACCTATACCAACGTGGGCACAGTTTAGAAGGTGGTAGATAGAGCACATACCTATACCAACGTGGGCACAGTTTAGAAGGTGGTAGATAGAGCACATAGGCCTACCTATACCAACGTGGGCACAGTTTAGAAGGTGGTAGATAGAGCACATACCTATACCAACGTGGGCCCAGTTTAGAAGGTGGTAGATAGAGCACATACCTATACCAACGTGGACACAGTTTAGAAGGTGGTAGATAGAGCACATATCTATACCAAGGTGGACACAGTTTAGAAGGTGGTAGATTGAGCACATACCTATACCAACGTGGGCACAGTTTAGAAGGTGGTAGATAGAGCACATACCTATACCAACGTGGGCACAGTTTAGAAGGTGGTAGATAGAGCACATAGGCCTACCTATACCAACGTGGGCACAGTAAGAAGGTGGTAGATAGAGCACATACCTATACCAACGTGGGCACAGTTTAGAAGGTAGTTGATAGAGCACATACCTATACCAACGTGGGCACAGTTTAGAAGGTGGTAGATAGAGCACATACCTATACCAACGTGGGCACAGTTTAGAAGGTGGTAGATAGAGCACATACCTATACCAACGTGGGCACAGTTTAGAATGTGGTAGATAGAGCACATACCTATACCAACGTGGGCACAGTTTAGAAGGTGGTTGATAGAGCACATACCTATGCCAACGTGGGCACAGTTTAGAAGGTGGTTGATAGAGCATATACCTATGTCAACGTGGGCACAGTTTAGAAGGTGGTTGATAGAGCACATACCTATACCAACGTGGGCACAGTTTAGAAGGTGGTAGATAGAGCATATACCTATGCCAACGTGGGCACAGTTTAGAAGGTGGTAGATAGAGCACATAGGCCTACCTATACCAACGTGGCCACAGTTTAGAAGGTGGTAGATAGAGCACATACCTATACCAACGTGGACACAGTTTAGAAGGTGGTAGATAGAGCACATACCTATACCAACGTGGGCACAGTTTAGAAGGTGGTAGATAGAGCACATAGGCCTACCTATACCAACGTGGGCACAGTTTAGAAGGTGGTAGATAGAGCACATACCTATACCAACGTGGGCACAGTTTAGAAGGTGGTAGATAGAGCACATACCTATACCAACGTGGGCACAGTTTAGAAGGTGGTAGATAGACCACATACCTATACCAACGTGGGCACAGTTTAGAAGGTGGTAGATTTTTTTTTTTTTTTTTTTTTTTTTTTTTTTTTCTATGTGATTGAGGGAGGCAAAAGGCATAACTGCCTATAGCGAGTGCCTCCCCCATAGTTGAAAGAGTGACAGGGCCAAAATCAAGGGACGTTCGAGCCAAAATGCCTGGACACACAGAGTTTGAAGCAATTTAAGTCATAGGAAGAGGGAAAGACTGATTCTGGGAGAGAGTTCCAGAGCTCAGATGTTGAGTAGAAGAAAGTTTGAGAGTAACGTTTCACTCTTGGGTTGGAGAGTTGCACAGAGTAGGGGTGGGATTGAGTTGCAAGACGGGTACCACGTGCCCTACGTAAAGGAGGTGGTATGCACTGGGATAGCTCTGAGGAACACTGATTATTATAGTAGCGATAGAATAGCGAGAGAGATGCAACATTGCGGCGGAGAGAGAGAGATTGCAGAGAGTTGGTGAGTGGACGGGAGTTAATGATACGAAAGGCCTTCCTTTCAACTTTGTCTAGGAGAGCGGTGTGAGAGGAACCTCCCCACACATGTGAACAATACTCAATACAAGGGCGCACTATGCCCCTGTACAGAGCAAGAAGCTGTGCAGGGGAAAAGAACCCCCTAAGGCGGTTGAGCACACCCAGCTTCTGGGAGGCTGCCTTAGCAAGACTGGTAATATGGTCCTTCCAAATGAGAGCAGAAGAAAAAGAGACACCAAGAATATTGAGAGAAGATGAAGGGTTGATTTTTGTATTGTTGAAGAATAAGGGATAGTCCGCTGGGAGATCCTGACGGGTAGATAGATGGAGAAATTGGGTTTTGGAAGCATTAAAGTTAACAAGGTTTTCTCTGCCCCAATTGGAAATAGTATTTAGATCAGAATTTAAGAGTTCTATGGCTTCATTACGTTTGTCGTTGAGGGATTGCTGGCTGGGGCATTCTGAAAAACTAATGGAGTAGTGTAAGGTTGAGTCGTCTGCGTATGAATGGATGGGAATTAAGGTACAGTTAAGGAGATCATTTATAAAAATTAGAAAGAGAATAGGAGATAGGACAGAGCCCTGAGGAACACCGGAATTTATAGGGTGAGGAAGTGAACAATGGCCATCCACAACCGCAGCTATGGAACGGCCGGAAAGGAAATTAGAGACAAAGGCACAGATGGAGGGATAGAAACCGAAGGAGGGTAGTTTAGAAATTAAAGATTTATGCCAGACTCTATCGAAGGCTTTCGATATGTCTAGTGCAATAGAAAAAGTCTCACCGAAGTCCCGAAAGGAGGATGACCAAGAGTTAGTAAGATATGAAAGAAGATCACCAGTAGAGCGACCCTTAAGGAAGCCATACTGGCGATCTGAGAGCAGATTATGAGAAGAGAAATGCTTAAGAAATTTGGAAGCAAGAATAGTTTCAAAAACTTTAGAAAGACAAGAGATAAGAGCAATTGGACGATAGTTGGAGGGTTGAGAGCGGTCACCCTTCTTTGGGACAGGTTGAATGTGAGCAAACTTCCAGCATGAAGGGAAGACGTTAGAGGATAGACAGAGACGAAAGAGTTTGCCTAGGCAGGGAGTCAGCACGGAAGCACAGTTCTTGAGAACAACAGGAGGAACACCGTCCGGACCGTACGCCTTATTAGTGTTAAGCCCAGAGAGGGTAGAAAGTACATCTTTAGAAGAGATTAGGATATTAGGCATAAGTAAGAGAGAGGAGGGCGGAGAGGGAGGAATAGCACCGGAATCATCCAAGGTGGAGTTTCTAGCAAAAGTTTGAGCGAAGAGTTTAGCTTTGTCAGAGGAAGAAGTGATGGTTGTGCCATCAGAGTGGGAAAGGGGAGGGAAAGACGAGGAAGAGAAATTGTTGGAGAGGTTTTTGGCTAGATGCCAGAAAGCTTGGGAAGAGCTAGAGTTGGATAGTTCAGTGCATTTATTATTGATGAAAGAGTGTTTGGCAAGTCGAAGAACAGATTTGGCTTGATTCCGGGCAGAAACATATGAAGAATGAGAGTCTTGAGTTTTAAGGCGTCGGTACCGTTTGAATGCTTCCTCCTTATTGCGGACAGCAGTAGAACAGGCGTGAGTAAACCAAGATTTTTTAGCATTAGTCTGAGAGAAAGAGAATGGAATGTATGCTTCCATGCCCGATAGGATTACCTCGGTAATGCGTTCAGCACTCTCCGAGGGTCCCCGGCCATGGAAGCAGAAATCATTCCATGGGAAATCAAAGAAGTACTGCCGAAGAGCCTCCCAGTCGGCAGCGCCAAAGTGCCACAAGCGCCGCCGGCTAGGAGGATCGGGTGGCTGTACTGGAGAGATAGGACAGGTGACAGAGATAAGTTTATGGTCGGAGGAGCCCAAAGGAGAGAAAAGATCGACAGTATAAGAAGAAGGGTTAGAAGTTAGAAACAGGTCAAGAATGTTGGGCCGATCTCCGATGCGATCCGGGATACGGGTGGGTTGCTGAACTAACTGCTCTAGGTCATTTAGGATAGAAAAGACGTAGGCTTGTTCACCAGGTGGATCAGTAGTGTGAGAGGAGAGCCATTGGCGGTGGTGAACGTTGAAATCTCCTAAGATGGAGATTTCTGAGAAAGGAGAAATGGATAGAATGTGTTCCACTGTAGAGTTTAGATAGTCAAAGAATTTAGGAAAGTTGGTAGAGTTAGGGGAAAGATAGACAGCACAGAAATATTTAGTAAGAGAATGACAGGAAAGTTTGAGCCATAAAGTTGAGAATTCAGAGGAGTCGAAATCGGGAACACGAGAGCAAGTGAGTTTGTTGTGCACATATGCACAACATCCGCCATTGGCTTTGAAACTAGGATAGAGAAAGTAGGAGATAGAGCACATACCTATATCAACGTGGGCACAATATAGAAGGTGGTAGATAGAACACATACCTATACCAACGTGGGCACAGTTTAGAAGGTGGTAGATAGAGCACATACCTATACCAACGTGGGCACAGTTTAGAAGGTGGTAGATAGAGCACATACCTATACCAACGTGGGCACAGTTTAGAAGGTGGTAGATAGAGCACATACCTATACCAACGTGGGCACAGTTTAGAAGGTGATAGATAGAGCACATACCTATACCAACGTGGGCACAGTTTAGAAGGTGGTAGATAGAGCACATACCTATACCATTGTGGGCAAAGTTTAGAAGGTGTTAGATAGAGCATATATCTATACCAACGTGGGCACAGTTTAGAAGGTACAAAGGAGTACAAAGGAGTACAAAGGAGTACAAAGGAAATCAAGCAACAACAGATCTAGTGACCCTTCTAGGTTGCTTGTCCTCCAAAACACTGAGGATCAAGTGTCCAAACAGTGGTTTAGAGTGGGTAAGGGAAGATTGGAAAGGGAATTACTGCCCTGGAACTAATGTCCGTGGCAGAATTAGGAAGTTAGTAGGGGACAGATTGGTTAGTAACTGAGGGGGGGATAAAATAAAGTTATTCATTTACAAACGCAGTCAGTCTCGGGTTTGATGCGAGATATTTGTCTAGGCGGAGTTTAAATGAATCAACGGTGATGCAGTCTATAACGTTTCGGTGGTAGATAGAGCACATACCTATACCAACGTGGGCACAGTTTAGAAGGTGGTAGATAGAGCACATACCTATACCAACGTGGGCACAGTTTAGAAGGTGGTAGATAGAGCACATACCTATACCAACGTGGACACAGTTTAGAAGGTGGTAGATAGAGCACATACCTATACCAACATGGGCACAGTTTAGAAGGTGGTAGATAGAGCACATACCTATACCAACGTGGGCACAGTTTAGAAGGTGGTAGATAGAGCACATACCTATACCAACGTGGGCACAGTTTAGAAGGTGGTAGATAGAGCACATACCTATACCAACGTGGGCACAGTTTAGAAGGTGGTAGATAGAGAACATAGGCCTACCTATTCCAACGTGGGCACAGTTTAGAAGGTGGTAGATAGAGCACATACCTATACCAACGTGGGCACAGTTTAGAAGGTGGTAGATAGAGCACATACCTGTACCAACGTGGGCACAGTTTAGAAGGTGGTAGATAGAGCACATACCTATACCAACGTGGGCGTAGTTTAGAAGGTGGTAGATAGAGCACATAGGCCTACCTATACCAGCGTGGGCACAGTTTAGAAGGTGGTAGATAGAGCACATACGTATACCAACGTGGGCACAGTTTAGAAGGTGGTAGATAGAGCACATACCTATACCAACGTGGGCACAGTTTAGAAGGTGGTAGATAGAGCACATACCTATACCAACGTGGGCACAGTTTAGAAGGTGGTAGATATAGCACATACCTATACCAACGTGGGCACAGTTTAGAAGGTGGTAGATAAAGCACATACCTATACCAACGTGGACACAGTTTAGAAGGTGGTAGATATTGCACATACCTATACCATTGTGGGCACAGTTTAGAAGGTGGTAGATAGAGCACATACCTATATCATTGTGGGCACAGTTTAGAAGGTGGTAGATAGAACACATACCTATACCAACGTGGACACAGTTTAGAAGGTGGTAGATAGAGCACATACCTATACCAACGTGGGCACAGTTTAGAAGGTGGTAGATAGAGCACATACCTATACCAACGTGGGCACAGTTTAGAAGGTGGTAGATAGAGCACATACCTATACCAACGTGGGCACAGTTTAGAAGGTGGTAGATAGAGCACATACCTATACCAACGTGGGCACAGTTTAGAAGGTGGTAGATAGAGCACATACCTCTACCAACGTGGGCAAAAGTATGCACTCTCCACAATTCCACTGTAGTTTCTTTACTTGTTTTATTTTTGTTTTTATTTTATAATTTTTTCTAACAAGCAGCCTAGTAATGATCAGTATATATTGTTGTTGCTTGATTTCCTTTGTATTCCTGTGTATATTTCTTTTAATACCCCTAGTAACTTTTTTATCTTATTATGAATACATAACTTTTGTGACCTGTACATTTCTTTCCAAATTAATTTTGCTATTTCTCCACACATCCCCTCGTCTATCTTTTTTCCCCCGTATCATGTTCATCTATTTACTCGTTGAATTACTCACTTAATCTTCTCCACTTTATATTTAAATTTTATTGCTCGTATAACTATTTTCACCTTAACTTCTATCATGTTTAATGTTATTATATAATGTCTACATCTCTTTCTCCATCCTCTGTCTTCATTTCCTTTATCTACTTATTCTGAATCATGTAGTTCTCTTTGGCCTTCACTCCTCCTATATTTAACGTTACATTCTTTTATCTCCAAACACTCCCAGATGTTCCTTTACGTTCAATCCTATTTGTTGTATTCCATTTAATTATTGTTTATTGTTGAATCTCTCTTGTCTCCAAAGTTTATACCTATGTCCACGTTTTTCATGTACACCTTCCCTGTGTAGTTTGTATAATACTATTGACCTTCATCCTTCTCTCTTAAATGTTTATTTTTGTTTCCATCCTACTCATTCAATTTATCTCCACCAAGCGAAGCTTGTGCAGATTTGAGAACTTTCACTGTCTGTCTGTCTGTCTGATTGTTCGTTGGTCTCTTTGCAAGCAGAATTGTTCAAACAAACTATTTGATGGATTTGCATGCCACATCGTCAGTACCTTAACTTGGTACCAGAGGAGAAACAGTTAACTTTGGGCTATCATTCCCCACGCACCACCCAAGGGGAATCAACCCCTAAAACGGAATTGGATGAAATATTGAAACTGCATTCCCTGGAATCCAATGACTCAAATCTGGTCCTCCGACCATTCAGCCTTATCCGACTGCGGGCCATTTTTGCCGTAGACTAAAACGGCCACTGAACGAACGCAGACAAAATCGACCACAGTCCAAACTAGACTGTCATAATTATTTGATCACTTGGCCCATATCAACTGCAGATAAAATTGACCAGGAATCAAAGAAGAAGCGAACCGAAACGGTCACTCTGACAATCCTGATCCGAAACAATATTTTATTGTTTTAATATTTATATCTTCTTTCTAACTCCTGTATTTATCATTTTATCTACATTCCCACGTAATTACAGTTTCTTCTTCCCCAATTCCTCTTTCATACTCTTTCCATCGCTTCATCTATACATTCAAACTAAATTAAATATTTCAACAGAATATGAATTTCAATATCGTACACAAAATGTATGACATGTTTGTTCATGATGCCAGCATATGTATTAAACTATATACACAATTTCCCTCCTTTGTTACTGTTATGCCGGGCAATAAGTCTTGCCTGATTAAGTCAGCTCTATCTTTTCTCCTTATAAAAGGTTTTAGAACTGTAACACTCAGCAGGAACACAACAGACTCACAATATGCAATTATAAATCTCCTCAATCTCCACCAATGATACAGAATACACAGTTGGGTTTCACAAGTTTTGATTTCACTTTTAATCAGGGCACGAGCATAGATCTATCTATCTATCTATTGACCGAAACCGTGATCCCCGAAGGGGTGGCCGCGAACGAACCGCCCATATGCACCTCTGTCCCCAGTCAGTCAATGCCCCTCCTCCCAACCAGCACCGCCTTCATCCATATACTTCCTCACTCCATCTTTCCACCTCTCCCTCGGTGCACCTCTCCCTCTCTGTCCTTCCACCTCGCTCTCGTACACCCTCTTAGTCATTCTCTCTCTTTCCATACGTTCCATATGGCCGAACCATCTCAAGTTGTTCCTTTTCACACTTTCCAGCACATCTACCTCCACACCACACCTCCTTCTTACTTCCTCATTCGTCTGTCTATCCCTCCATGTAACTCCGCACGCACTACTCAAGTAACTCATTTCCACCGCTCTCACTCTTGGTCTGAGTCTCTTCCCGAACGTCCATGCTTCGCTTTCGTAAGTTAGTGTCGGGATTACCACTGTCATGCAATAGATAATAATTAATAATGATGGTTGAGTCGTATCTATATAGAAATACTCTCGAACCTACTTCATGAATGAATTATAATATTCTTAAAGAATGGATGGTATATAAATCAGTTTAGAATAATTATTGATAAATCACAATTGAATAAACATATGATGAATATATAAGTATAGCATAAATGCTAGCAGAGCGGTTAGTCTCAAATAGTAGCTGATATCATGAGGTAAAATAAACGCGAGGTATAGTGTGAATCTAGGTAGGTCACTAATACTGAGGTCACATCGTCTCAGTGAAGTTAGAATATATAAAAAAGAATATCAGCTGAATGGTAAATAACAAATTAGTTATTTATAATAAGAGAGGGTTTAATTCTCTACTAAAATATACAGTTAGATTTAGGAATAATAGTTCAGGGAACTGAGCAAAATTAATATTAGTCTCGTGCATAAGACTGAGTCCTCGACATTGAAATATTAACGCAATGTGGACAAAATTAGAATTACTATGAATTTGAATTAACTTTTTAAACTGGTTTTGAAGCCAGGAAACATAAACAATATGAGTCTAACTAAGAGACAAAATATATAACAATCTCTGTGAACCCTCAGGGCACGTTTACGTGCCCTGATAATCCTATTACTATAGTATAAGATCTGCCAGGGGTGTTCACAACATTTACGTGTAAAGTGCGGGTATTACTGCCGAACGAATATATGTATAAACCTTAGTGGTAATATATGAATATATATTATGCAGTATATATATATATATATATACAGTATATCAATCCCATGATGGAGTTTGTATGTACTCTCGACACGACATGAGTAACAAAGACTAAGGTGAGAATAAAAGATCCCGGATATTTACGTTAGATTGAACACATAAAATATCCTACACAACCTTTGCAATAATCACGAAACACATAAGTAAACAAGAAGCACTTAATTTGAGTTTAAGTATAGTAGAGAGTAGCCTTGTAGAGATCTGACACATGTAGGGGCGACTGTGTGCGTTGTCTGTCTTGGCCTGTTTACCAAGGGGGCCCAGGGATACCTTCGCACAGGTATTATTAGCGCAGGTCACTTCCGGTACAGCCTACACACACACTCTCTCATCCAGACTTCCTCGCAGCTTGTAGGGCACGATTCAAGAGGATTTTGGCTAACCTCTACGGATGGTGCTATCCGGATCGAGTTGTTCATGTATACTCCCCCACAGGTTACCCAATGGACACAGTGCCTCGACTTCCCTAACTTTACCCTGTTTTCAGCCAGGTAGTATTTGATTTTACGGAGAGTGACAAGTCGGGTGTTTCCGGAACATGAGAGGCATGAACAATACAGTTTCTGATTTATTGCGTGGTTGTCTAAAGCCTTAACAATACAATTCATATACTGTATGGTTAGGTGGGGAATGGTATGTTTTATTTATTTATATTAAGATTCGATATCCTAGAGCTTAGGTGAATACAGGATAAATTATTTACAATATTGGAGGTCTCTCTCTATTTAGAGGCTTGTATGCAGTTGTCTGGTTATCCTCTTGTCTAGCTGGATTGTAGTGTTTGTCTCGTCTAGGTCTAGCGGTGATAGTGATGAGTGTAACTGCCAGGGAAATTGGAGGGAAACTGAGGGGGTCGACGTTGCATTTGCATAAAATCGGCCTCCTCGTATTCCAAGTCTGGCCCAGGTAGAGACGGCCATTGTTCACCTGACGCCTGAGGGTAATTACCAACAAACTGTGGCGGATGTCTGGGCATACTTATCATAAGCGTATCTGAAGCTGTGCGTTTTCTGTGAGGCTGTGATACGGGTGACTGAAGGAGGTGGTGGATGTTTTTCATGGCAGACTGCTTCCGGTCCCTCTTCTGGTCGCAATTATATGGGTTGATGTTGTTGGTCTTTTGGTTGATGGGAAAAAGGTTTGTGGTCTGCTTTGACATGACATTTTCCAGCCCTGTCATCTCAGTTACTATCTTGTTTTATTGTCTACCCATTTTCCATTTTACTTCAAGTTATTTGCAATGTACACCTCTTTTTTTTTCAATTTGTATTGTGTCTTTCACTTGTCATTGGTAATTTTCTATGTTGTTATATTATTAATTAATCTCTCTTGCTCCGGCCCTTATCTTCCTCTGTTTTTTTTTTTTTTTTTTTTTTTTTTTTAATAATCTTTACATTTCGTGTTTTTACCTCGGATTACTTGTATTTGCTCTCTCCACTCTCATCCCCGCTGGTCTTCTTTGATAGAAACATCATAATTCTCTCTCTCTCTCTCTCTCTCTCTCTCTCTCTCTCTCTCTCTCTCTCTCTCTCTCTCTCTCTCTCTCTCTCTCTCTCTCTCTCTCTCACAACTATTTAACTTATCATTACTACAGGGGATTGTACCGAGTGATTGGAAAGATGCGAACATTACGCCGATATACAAGAAGGGTAGCAAGGCTAAAGCGAGTAATTACAGACCAATTAGTTTAACTTCAATTGTAGGAAAAATCATGGAAAAAATCCTTAGAGATAAGATAGTAGATTACCTCGAATCAAACAACCTAATCAAAAATAGTCAACACGGCTTTAGATCAAATAAGTCATGCCTAACAAATTTGATTGAATTTTGTAACAAACTATTCACATATAACGACATGACGAAATCACTAGATATAATCTTCTTGGACTTTCAAAAAGCTTTCGACAAGGTGCCTCACCGAAAACTATTGGCTAAACTGGAGAGGATAGGTATCAAAGGTGAAATTCATTCTTGGATAAAAAATTGGCTTACAGACAGAAGACAGAGAGTGGTGATAAATGGAGTGGAATCAGAGTGGGAGCCTGTCACTAGTGGAGTTCCACAGGGTTCAGTCCTTGGACCGGTCCTGTTTCTCATTTACATTAACGATATTGATGTAGGGGTAAACAACACCATTTCCAAATTCGCCGACGATACAAAAATAGGAAATACAGTCCTGAACGAAGATGATAGAAATGCGTTGCAACCTGATTTAAACAAGATATCAGAGTGGTCGACAAAATGGCAGATGCCCTTCAATGTCGATAAATGTCAGGTGCTGCAGGTTGGTAGCAGAAATATGAAATACAAATACGAAATGAATGGCAAACAAATAAAAACCTCAACGGTAGTAAAAGACCTAGGGGTACTAATATCTGAAAACCTAAAAACTTCCGACCAATGTATAGCAGCTGCAAATAAGGCAAACATAGCATTGGGCTTTATTAAACGAAAATTTACATATAAACATGAAAACGTAATAGTGCCACTGTTCAAAAGTATGGTGAGGCCCCACCTTGAATATGGTGTGCAGTTCTGGTCACCTTATCTGATCAAGGACATTGTAAGACTCGAGTCAGTACAGCGTAGAGCGACGAAGATGATACCCTCATTAAGAAATAAACCATATGAAGAAAGACTTAAACGATTGAACCTGTTCTCATTAAAAAAGAGGAGGTTGAGGGGTCAGCTTATTGAGTGCTTTAACACCTTATTAGCGGGCTAGGCGGTCTATTTATATGTACCGCCCAGCGGGGTGTTTTTAGCCAAAATAGGGCTGTTTACGTGATCATTCTCATGCCTAAATAAGACCCAGAGCGTAAAACAAGTATCTATCCTTGAAAGGGCATAAACAGAGCTTTCCAATGACACCACAACGGTCCTTTTATGACGGCTAGTTTTCTTGCAACAATCGCGCAACACGAGTGCAAAAAGCATGTAATTCGGTACTTTCCCCATACAATTCAGTATGTAGCGAGTGAGAGAGGGAGGGAGGAGGTGGGATTCGTGTCAGTAGGTTCGCCGCGGTGGTCTGGAGCAGTCATACGCTCGCTACTCTCCTGCCACCACTTGTCTCTCTCTCTCAGCAACATTACGTGCTGAAATTGCCACACGACCTATGTCGCGCGCCGCCAGATAGTCCAAATTTATTATACTCGACTTATGTTGCGCGCCGCTAGTTAAGGGTTAAGATACTAAAAGGTTTCGACAAAGTCGATGTAAATGCACTATTCACATTAAACAATACTAATCAAACTCGCGGAAATGGAATGAAATTAAAAACCAAAAAGGCAAACTTGGATGTCACAAAGAGTTTCTTCACCTACAGTGTGGCGACAGAGTGGAATAAACTACCAGCGAGAGTGGTGGAGAGCGACACAATAAATGCTTTCAAGGGAAGGCTTGACCTCTATCTGCAGAGGGCTGGGGTGATATGAAAAAAAAAAAAAAAAAAAAAAAAAAAATTATGAATGTGTATGTGTGTGCACTGTACAGTATGTATATATATATATATATATATATATATATATATATATATATATATATATATATATATACTGTATATATATATACTGTATATATATGTATGTATGTGTGTATGTATGTATGTGTATATGTGTGTGTGTGTGTGTATGTGTGTATATGTATGTACCGGTGTATATATATATATACATATTTAGTTTGTAAGGCCAGACTGCCTAGTAAGGACCTTGAGGTCTGTGTGGTCGGTGTATCTATGTAGCTCTATGTAGCTCTCTCTCTCTCTCTCTCTCTTCCAGTAACTATCGTCCAATTAGCTTAACCTCAGATGGATGTAAAATGCTAGAAACGGTCATAAGAGACAGACTCGTAAATCACTTAGAGGAAAATAACATACTTAAAGATACTCAACACGGCTTTCGTAAAAAACGTTCCTGTTTAACAAACCTCTTAGACTTCTTCCACGATATCCTCAACCTCTACGATGAGAGTAAAGCTGTAGATATTATATACCTTGATTTTCAAAAGGCCTTTGACAAAGTTCCCCACAAACATTTACTGCTAAAACTAAAAGCGCATGGAATACAAGACGGTGTGTTGAAATGGATAGAAAATTGGCTCAGCGACAGAAAGCAAAGAGTAGTCATAAACGGTAAGGCATCTAAATGGACCAATGTAAGTAGCGGGGTACCCCAGGGATCGGTACTAGGACCAATTCTCTTTCTAATTTACATCAACGACATAGATGAGGGTCTCACCTGTACAATCTCAAAATTTGCTGACGATACAAAAATTGCAAATAGCGTACTCTCAAAAGATCAAGTTGACGATATGCAACACAATCTAGATAAATTGTCACATTGGGCCCAAATTTGGCAAATGAGTTTCAATGCGGATAAATGTAAAGTACTACATATCGGATACCTAAATGAGAAAGCAAACTATTCGATGAATGGCACTCAGCTTAAGAATGTAAACAGAGAAACCGATCTGGGAGTAACAATATCGAGTAACCTAAAACCGAGTCAACAATGTTCAGAAGTTGTTAAGAAGGCAAACAAAATAATTGGCTTTATAGGCAGATCATTTGAGCATAAATCCAAAGACGTAATCGTAACCCTTTACAATTCCTTAGTCCGCCCTCTTCTGGAATACTGCGTTCAATGCTGGTGCCCTTATTACCAAAAAGACATAAACAAGCTAGAACGAGTTCAACGTAGAGTTACCAAAATGATACCTAGCCTAAAGAACAAACCATACGAAGAGCGTCTTAGAGAATTAAATCTATTTCCTTTAACCCAGCGCAGATTAAGAGGTGACTTAATTCAAGTGTTCAAAATCATCAAAGGCATCAACAATATGAACTGTAGTAAGTACTTCACTATCGACCAATCTAATTACACGCGGGGAAACGGTTGCAAAATTATTGGTAAATCTTTTAACTCACACGAATCTAAGAATTTCTTCTTCAATCGAGTTGTCAACTTGTGGTTTGTGCTTCCCCGAGACGTTATAGACTGCAGCACCGTTGATTCATTTAAATTCCGCCTAGACAAATATCTCGCATCAAACCCGCGACTGACTGTGTTTGTAAATGAATAACTTTATTTTATCCTCCCCTCAGTTACTAACCCATATGTCCCCTACTAACTTCCTAGTCCTGCCACGTTAGTGGCAGGGCAGTAGTTCCCTTTCCAATGTTCCCTTACCCACTCTAAACCACTGTTTGGACACTTGATCCTCAGTGTTTTGGAGGACAAGCAACCTAGAAGGGCCACTAGATCTGTTGTTGCTTGATTTACTTTGTACTCCTTTGTACTTTGTACTCTCTCTCTCTCTCTCTCTCTCTCTCTCTCTCTCTCTCTCTCTCTCTCTCTCTCGCTTACCGAGGGAGATGGTCGATTATAATTCAATTGATACGTTTAAGGGAGCCCACCTCGCTTTTCTTCTCTTTATCTCCCTCTCTCTCAGACTTATATCCACTCGGCCCCATTCAGCCTACTGTTTTAAGATGTTTACCCCCATCCAGATGTCAATATTTTCTTGGCGAGCGGTAGCGACTCAGCATATATATTTTTGTTTTGACAGCAAGCTAAATTTTTAAATTTTTCTATAGAAAAATGTCTCCAGCGAAGCGGGATGTCTCCATACAATGCTGGCTGGCTATCGCTCGTCAGGAAGAAATCGACACCTGGATGAGGATAAACGTCTTACAACAGTTGACTGAATGGGGCCGAAAGGATACAAGTCAGAGAAAGAGAGAAAAGGAGAGAAAGAGAAAAAAAGCAGGTGACCCCCCTTAAGAAACGTAGTATTGCAATGCCTTTGTTTTTAACACTTGATATAACAAGAAGTATTCTTTAATTTTATGCTGGCTATTATTGATCATTAACATTTGTTTGAGTCAAAAGAGTATATGCTGTCTGACTAGCCAACCTCTGACTGTCATAATATTTAACCCCTTCTGGACCAGCGCCGTACTTTTAACATTATGCTGGCTACTATTAGACGATTATATTCCGTTTAAGAAGGGTCTGCAACAATTAACAGGTTTTGGACTATCTCGCCTAACCCTTTTAACTACCACATATCCTTCTTAAACTGCACAAAATCGTATACATATAACCTGAATAAAATTAGAAAGACGTTGCAGAAGGGGTTAATTATGTCCTTCCTAACCTGAATGAAATAATGTAATGATAGCCAGCATAGGAAGCAGATGGCGTCCTCAAATAGTGAAGGGATTAACCCCTACAGTACCGGTCACGTCCTTTTCTTTATATAGATATCAAATTGCTAGGGACACAGGCAGCAACACACATACAGGGAGGGAGGCTAGACTATGCAGTGATTATTAATGGCCAAGGTTTGGATGGGAGGTGTGACGTTACACCGGAATTACTCAGCGACCATTTATCTTTAGATATAAGTATTCCTTTGGGTAAAGTGGACATAAAGTATAAAAGAAAAAGGATAATATTACCTCTAGACAAGATAACTAATTTTAGCAATAGTATTCGGGATTGGTATAGAGACTATGAACCAATTTGTACAAATCAGTGTTATGAAGATATGGCCAAAATTATAGAAGAGTCATTAAGTGTTAAAGGAGAAAGAAAAATAAGGGAATATTCGTCAAACCGGAATAAATACTATAATGACCAAACATTAAAGGATTGGTCAAAAATGCTTAAGCAAAGCCATAAGAAGTGGGTGGAGGCGGGAAGGGATGACTCTACTAAATCCGATCTACTTGAGGCGTCCCGGATTTGCGGGCAGGCCCGTAAAGAAGTGAGAGGAGACTATTGGAAGAAATTTGCAAATAAGATTGGGAATACCACAAATATCAGTGAAATCTGGAGAGTAGTTAATAAAGTACGGGGGAAAAGGAAAAGTAATGTCGCACACCCACATCCACAACAAAAGGCAAACGAATTAATGGAAAAGTGGGCAACTGCCGCTAGTACCGATTCACTGCCGCAGGACGTCAGGGAGGGATTAGAGGGTTGGGAAAATGAGAGGAGAGAAACTATTGTTAACGCATTAAATATAGCACACATCACAGATGTAGATATAACAAGAGATGAACTACTTAGAGCAATTAAACAAGGTAAATCTACAGCTCCCGGGAAAGACGGTATAACTTACGATGTATTAAACTGCCTAGCCAGTATAGAAGATAGCCCCCTCCTTCGATTATTCAACATGAGTCTTAAAGAGGGTAAACTACCTAAAGCGTGGAAAAAAAGCTATAATCATTCCCATCCCTAAACCAAATGGGGAGAGTAGACCCGTTTCCCTCACATCGTGTATGTCCAAAATGATGGAGAGAATCGTGTTGGAGAGGCTATTATATATCACAGACGATAAATTGTGCAACAATCTGTTCGGTTTTAGAAAAGGTAGGGGTACATCTGATGCAGTCATAAAGTGTCTGGCCAACGATAATGATTACTGCAGGGTATACGTGGATCTCAAGGGCGCCTTTGATAAAGCAAATGGAGAGGTAATTTTGTTTGAATTAGCTAACATGGGTGTAAAAGGAAAATTATTACATTGGATAGGAGATTATTTATTTGGAAGGAAGGCGCAGGTGTGGTATCAAGGGGCTCTTTCTGAGGAAAGGAAACTTGACCTGGGTACACCACAAGGCGGGGTATTAAGTCCATTCCTCTTTAATGTCCTAATGACTAGGATAGCTCAATATATGCTAGGTCCAGGTGTTAAAATAACAATATACGCAGACGATATAATGCTGCAAAGCAGTAGCGTTGAGAATATGCAATTGGCCCTCAACAAATTTGGGCAATTCACCCAGAAGCTAGGGCTAGTAATTAATGAAGAAAAAACTAAATTTCAGTGTCGTGCTATGGGCGATAAACAATTAGCTGTGAATGAAAAAATTATTGATAGGGTTAGGAGCTATAAGTATCTAGGCATCTATATAGGATATACATCAGACAGTAAAGATGCCGAGTTACATCATATACAAACACAATGTAAGGCACGTATGGCACCCTTGAAATCCCTAGCTTGGAGTGGTACAGGTGTTGGTGTACAGGTACTGCGGATGATGTACCTCACCACTATTAGGTCAGTGGTGGAATATGCCAGCCTCGTTCTCTCTTGCCTTGGTGAAGGAAGGTTGGATACAATAGAAACTATCCAAAATGAGGCTATGCGGGTTATATTGAACTGCTCCAAAAATGCGATGGTAGCTGCTATGAGATTATAATTAAATTTAACAACCTTGCGACACAGAATAGAGGAAGTAAACCTAGTATCGGCAATGAGACATATACGGTCAGGTAGTGGTGAAAAATTGGCACAAGACGTCAACGATGGCATACGTAAAATTCGAACCTTCAGGAGGCAAGGCAAGAGGGGATACCTAAAAGAACTAATACATAAAGTAGAGAAATTTGACCTAATAAATTTCTTTCTGGTCGAAGAGAGGGCACAAAAACCTACACCCTGGGAAGATAAAGGCGTGGATATAAATATTATCAAGCTGGGGAAAAAGAAAAGTATGTACGAGACTGGGGAACTTAAAATAATTGTTGAAGAAAAGATAAATGAATTAAAAGATGATAATGTTGCGCAAGTATACTGCGATGGCTCTGTCACAGAAAATGGGAGAGCAGGATGTGGGATACTGGTGAGTGACCATGTAGGTAACGATAACATATACAGTGAATATTATTATAGAATAAGTAACAACGTGTCCTCTACGCAGGCAGAAATATGTGCTATGTTATACGGGTTAAATAAAATAAGAGGGGGAGAAGGTGATGTGTGCTTTTTCGTAGACAGTCGAAGTGCTTTGGAATCTATGAACAGCAAAAAACCCGTGTATGAAAAGCTGGTATCTCAGTGCAAGGTTATTATAGATGAACTACGCAATAATGGGAGAATGGTAAAATTTACGTGGATACCTTCACATGTTGGGATAATAAATAATGAAAGAGCGGACGAACTTGCTAAATTAGGAACGGAGAAAGACACAATAGATTACGAGTGCATTCAATCTTTAAGACAAATTAAATCAACAATTAGAAAAAAACAAAAGGATGCGGAACTTTTTATGATGCAAGAAAAACACGCGAATAGTGCGACATTTTATCACTATAATAACGTTGCACGGCGAACTAGCTTCATATACGGAAACTTAAGAAGTGCTTGGAAGGACTCCTTGTGCACACGACTTAGGTTAGGATATTGTTACATGTGGGAACTTGGTGTTCCTAAAGGAGAACACGAAATATGTTGTCAACTATGTAAAAAACCAAGAAGTCATACCTTAAATCATTATATACTGCACTGCCAACACCTAGCGAAATATAGAAACAATGTCATAGATAAGGTCGATGAACAAATTATATGGATGTTCAATCATAATATAATTACTCAAATAATAGCCAAATGCAAAAAAATACAATACATCGTAAGGTAAATATACATAAAACAAAGTTTAGGATTTAGTGTTATGATTATTATGTAATTGATAGCCTCATTATATCATTATTGTTATTATAATAATAAATGTGTATGTATATACTGTATATTGTGAAATTTGTGTGTTATTGTATGAATTAATGTGTGTATAGGTATGTATGTAGGTATATGTACATGCATGTGTGTGTCTGTGTGTGTGTATGTATATGTATGTATATGTGTATATATATATGTATATACTGTATATGTATTTATGTGTGTATGGGTGTATGTATGTGTGTGTATTATGTAGGCATGTATTAAACTGGAGTGGGAGGGTCATTCTATGACATTAAGGAAAGTAGAAGGATTATAACAAACCCGCGCTAAGCCTAAGCCCAGCTTAGCTAAGGGTCTTTCTTAAACAGTTAGGGACAACTGGTTTGCTAACAAGTATAGAGATAAAAACTTACTAAATGTTGTATTCATGTTTGTGTTTATATTGTACATGTATAATATGAGTAGGGTAAAAGACTGTTTTATCACCTTTGCCCTTTTGAGACGTGTAATTATGTATTCCCATGTATTTATGCTTTCTCAATAAAGAATCAATCAATCAATCAATTTTCTTTATATTGTGGCAACTATTAGACAAAAATATTTTGATTAGGAAGGACCTCTAGCAATAATATGGCTTCAAACTATCTCAAACAATCTTTTTAACTACCATAGAGCCACCCTAAGCTGCATAATATCGTCTAAATATAGCTAGAACTAATGATAACACACGTCGCTGGTACTCAAAGGGTTAAGACCCCCACTTATATATACCC
Source organism: Lithodes maja (assembly GCA_037953745.1). NCBI lineage: Eukaryota > Metazoa > Arthropoda > Malacostraca > Decapoda > Lithodidae > Lithodes > Lithodes maja. Next base: position 154 of record JBAKBP010007161.1, on the reverse strand, counting down.
TTAGATTTAGAGAGATGTGGAGAGTACCAGTACATTCCCTTTAACTCCCTCCGACTCATATGACGCTATCGCGTCATATGGAACTTATGCCAAAAAACTCATATGACGCTAGAGCGTCATATGAAGTTATCTTGATAGCTCTCTAATAAGTTAT
>JBAKBP010007160.1:0-102677 GCA_037953745.1 Lithodes maja | reverse complement strand
CTTATGCATCTATAATTACATACAGTATATGTATAACTTACTATAATACATGGCATATAATGTATATTCGTATAGCATGCATACATGGCACATACAGTAGTTAAATACATACATAATATACACACATACACTTTATACATTCTGACATACGGAACCCTGTATGTTAATTTAAGAGTTAGAATTAGAGTTGAAGGAGCCACACTACCCAAACGGTGAAGCAGACTAGCGAGTGGGGAAACTAGCAAACTAGCCTTCACACCTGCGTGCGTCATAGGGGACCCTGCAAACTACTTGATGACCGACGCTATGAGTATGTTCGACGCCAGGAGCTGTGATTGGACCAGGCACCTGCTATGCAACTCGAGGAGCTGTGAGTGGACCAGGCACCTGTTATGCGACTCGAGGAGCTATGATTGGAGCAGACACCCCCCCCCCCCCCCCGCCTCCTGATTCGTTCCTACACCATCATTGTTTGGTATATAAGACCCGAGTTTGTGGGCATTCAAATCAGTCTCATTTGGAGTTGGGGAAGGTGAACTTGCAGCTGGAGGAAGACGGGGTGAAGTATTATAATGGGATTGTGACTGTTAGTCAGATTATATAAATGTGTGTTAAGTGTGTTCGGTGTAAACACTTACGTTATGTTGGTTAGTGAGATATGTGATTGGGACGTTAATACTATTATTGTGTACTTAACTATTTGATTGCGAATTGACGTTAACGCTACTATTATGTGCTTAACTATTTGATTGGGAATTAACGTGAACGCTATTATTATGTACTTAACTATTTTAGTTGCCTAACTTGTGGACTAAAGCAACTCTTTAAGTAATTGGGTTATGATGAAAGTAATACTATTGTTTTATATTAATATTTAAGAGTTTCTTCATTTTCTTTGAATTAAGCTTACATTGCTTAACGGTGCTTAGTACGGTGATGCTATTGTCTCGTATTAGTAATATCGCCTTAGACTAACATGGCTGTGTTAATATTACTTCTAGTGATTTCCTAAGCTGAAGAAAATTCTTTTGCTTCAAAATATTATATTTTGCTTTTCATATTATTTGAGTGAGACCTGAATCGAATCTATGAAGCGATCCTGTAACTTTATTTACTCATAATCAAACTTCAATGTTACGTGGTTAAGAAATACATTTAACTAATTATTAAATATATATCTAACTTTTTATGTGACTTTGATATTAATCCTGATGATAATAATAATATAATACTGTTAACGTAAGACAAGAACCAAGAATAATTACATTAAATATAAATAAAAGGACATATAAGAAAACTATCTATTTCATTTCAAAAAGGATAAGAGCCAGAAATATTCTTACTTTAATATTTATCTTTCAAGACTTTTTATAAAATTAATAGTCCTTTAGATATAACTTATTCGGTTCATAACCATAGCCTACTAAGCTTCGGTTAAATAATAATTCTTTATAAATACTACATGACTAATTAGTTTCAGTATTTTTCATAATTAAAGAGTATCAGTCAATAAAGGATACTAAGTCCTAAGATCCAAAAGGAAAGGAAGCAACAACAGGAAATAATTTTATTAGATATTACTTTTGTTTTGCCTTCAGCTGACTGATACCTTAATATATATCTCTGTGCTATCTAGATTCATCAAGTTAACCACTTGAGGATCAAGATACGTAACATACATACATACATTAAATTACATACATACCTACATACAATACATTACATGCATACATACATACATAATAAATAGTAATACATTAGATACACATACATAACAAACACATACACATATAACAAGCATACACACATACACAGCATGCGTACATAACAAACACATACACATATAGCAAGCATACACACATACACAGCATGCGTACATAACAAACACATACACATATAGCAAGCATACACACATACACAGCATGCGTACATAACAAACACACATACATAACAAACGCATACACATATAGCAAGCATACACACATATACAGCATACGTACATAACAAACACACATACATAACACACACACACACAAATCGCATTCACACATACACATCAGTCATTCATAACACACACACACAGACACACACACACGGAAACATGTAGATAAATATATAATTAGCTATCAAATTGCCTCTTATTTATGGAAACAGCCGTACGAGTTATAACAGACAAACTATTAATCATTTACTGCGAATGTTGGTTTGAGCGAAATATCATATACATCACATTAATTAATAAAACTTCAAGCATGATGACAGTGAGTTGATTACACTAAATATGTATTATGATGTGTGTGTGAGAGAGAGAGAGAGAGAGAGAGAGAGACGGGGGGGGGGGGCTGATTTGTGCATGTGTACAGTATGTGTGTGTGTGTGTGTAAGAGTGAGTGTGTGTGTGAGTGTGTGTGTGCGCGCGCAGCTGACGGTAAATTAAATCCCTTAGCAAAACTGATATACATATTCATATTACACTATTCATATCATAACTCACATATCTATCCCCAAAAGTATGAATGTTTTTGAAATGTTGAATTATTACATTACCTTATTTATACGTAACAGCTGTGGAAAAGTCTGTGATTGTTCGGTTGGTCAAATAAATCGAGTCTCCGCTACAAATACGTTTTGCTCGCTGTCACTGAGGTCTGTGTTAAGGGAGCCCAACTCGATGTTTTTTCTCTTTCTCTCCCTCTCTCTTAATTTGGCTTGTATCCATTCGGCCCCATTCAGCCTACTGTTTTAAGATGCTTACCCCCATCTAGGTGTCAATATTTTCCTGGCGAGCTTTAGCAAGGCAGCATATATATATTTTTGTTTTGACAGAAAGCTAAATTTGTAAATTTTTCGATAGAATTTTTTTTGAAGCCGGATTTCTCCATACAATGCTGGCTCGCTATCGCTCGCCAGGAAGAAATCGACACCTAGATGGGTATACACGTCTTAAATCAGTTGGCTGAATGGGGCCGAATGGATACAAGCCAGGGACAGAGAGAAAAGGATAGAAAAATAAAAACAAACGGTGACCCCCCTTTAATGTTTGTCAGATGTTGAATAGGGTGTGTGAAGATAGGGTGGGTGAAGATAGGGTGGGTGAAGATAGGGTGGGTGAAGATAGGGTGGGTGAAGATAGGGTGTGTGAAGATAGGGTGTGTGAAGATAGGGTGTGGTGAAGATAGGGTGTGGTGAAGATAGGGTGTGGTGAAGATAGGGTGTGGTGAAGATAGGGTGTGTGAAGATAGGGTGTGTGAAGATAGGGTGTGTGAAGATAGGGTGTGTGAAGATAGGGTGTGTGAAGATAGGGTGTGTGAAGATAGGGTGTGTGAAGATAGGGTGTGTGAAGATAGGGTGTGTGAAGATAGGGTGTGTGAAGATAGGGTGTGTGAAGATAGGGTGTGTGAAGATAGGGTGTGGTGAAGATAGGGTGTGGTGAAGATAGGGTGTGTGAAGATAGGGTGTGGTGAAGATAGGGTGTGTGAAGATAGGGTGTGTGAAGATAGGGTGCGTGGAGATAGGGTGTGTGGAGATAGGGTGTGGTGAAGATAGGGTGTGTGAAGATAGGGTGTGTGAAGATAGGGTGTGGTGAAGATAGGGTGTGTGAAGATAGGGTGTGTGAAGATAGGGTGTGTGAAGATAGGGTGTGTGGAGATAGGGTGTGTGAAGATAGGGTGTGTGAAGATAGGGTGTGTGAAGATAGGGTGTGGTGAAGATAGGGTGTGGTGAAGATAGGGTGTGTGAAGATAGGGTGTGTGAAGATAGGGTGTGGTGAAGATAGGGTGTGTGAAGATAGGGTGTGTGAAGATAGGGTGTGGTGAAGATAGGGTGTGTGAAGATAGGGTGTGTGAAGATAGGGTGTGGTGAAGATAGGGTGTGTGAAGATAGGGTGTGTGAAGATAGGGTGTGTGAAGATAGTGTGTGAAGATAGGGTGTGTGGAGATAGGGTGTGTGGAGATAGGGTGTGTGAAGATAGGGTGTGTGAAGATAGGGTGTGTGAAGATAGGGTGTGTGGAGATAGGGTGTGTGAAGATAGGGTGTGTGAAGATAGGGTGTGTGAAGATAGGAACATGTTTGTAAATCTCATTCCAAATGGTGAATTAAAGTTTATAGATAGTGCTGATACCAATTATTGATCGAAATAGACTTGGTGCCGCGACATCACTTATTTGACCGACTGTACACATAATATATAATAGTACACCCACAATTTCCTTTAACCCCTTCAGTACCAAAGACGTATTTGTATATGATTTCAGCTACATTTAGCCGATTTTATGAAGCTTAGGAAGGATATATGATAGCTAAAGCCGGTATCACACGAGCGCTTTTTCACTCAACATTTATCCTCAACACTGGTCTGGCAGCTTATGAGGTCAACATTTTTAATATTTCTGCTACCTAAATTCATCTATTATCAGTCTAGTTTCCGATACCAGTGAAAAATATTCCTGAAATGTTGCCAGAAAAATGTTGATACGCGAATGTTGACTATAAAAGCTCTCGTGTGATACCGGCTTAACAGGTTGAATGGAGATAGCGTACGGTAGCCTTAGTTTTGGCAGACGTCCTTCCTAAGCTAAATAATATTGCTTAATTAATAGGCTGCAGAATATAGTACAAAGGATGACACCGCCGGTACTGAAAATATGGAATACCCGAAATAGACGCATACGGTATATTTAAATATTGATAAATTACCTCGCTTTGCCCCCACACGGAAACAAAAATAAAAAATAAATACAAAAAATAACGCAGACCTTCTAGTAGTAACGTTATTCTATTGGGTTAACATTCCATCAACAGTTTTTAGGGTCTGTGTTGGTGGTGGTGGTGGTGGTGGTGGAAGCAATATTATTCCATTTACCGCTTCGCTCAATTCTCAACCGCATGCGAGGTTTAAGAATGAAAAAATAAACCACTAGAGGCCGAGTTGTATATAATACTAATGATAATAATAATAATAATAATAATAATAAAAATATAATAATAATAATAATAATAATACAAATATAATAATAATAATAATAATAATAATAATAATAATAATAAAAATATAATAATAATAATAAAAATATAATAATAATAATAATAATAAAAATATAATAATAAAACTATAATAATAATAATAATAATAATAATAATTATTATTATTAATGTTATTATTATTTATGTATTTATTTATTTATTTATTAGTATTATTATATACTGTAGTTTCGTATAGTAGTTCGCCGATATCGAGACGTTTGCCTTCATTATTTTGGAGATTACGAAACGTTTTGTCCCATTTAGGTTGATATTTGCCCTGGCAAGCGGTAGTGAGCCTGCATTTAAGAGAAACCGGCCTTTGGCCGAAATATTTTTCTACCGAAAAATGTACGAACTTAGCTAGATAGAGGGTCTTTATTTGTTATGTTTTATGTATGTATAATTTTAGTTTTGTTTGAAGGGGGTCTAGGGGACAAACAAAACTAAACACAGCAATTAAATAACAAATTTAAATCAAAACACATCAATTTAATAACCTATATTAAATTCCATGACCCAACACAATATAACCCGTGAACACGCTCAATAACCTAATACTAAGTTAACATTTCATCCGGAGTTTTTAGGGTAGGTGGTGGTGGGGGTGGTGGGGGTGGGGTGGTGGGGGTGGGGGGTGGGGGTGGGGGGTAGGGGTTGTGGTGGGGGTGGGGGGTAGGGGTGGTGGGGGTGGGGGGTAGGGGTGGTGGGGGTGGTGGTGGTGGTGGGGGGGGTGGTGGTGGTGGTGGGGGTGGGGGTGGGGGTGGGGGTGGTGGGGTGGGGGTGGTGGGGATGGGGATGGTGGGGGTGGGGGTGGGGGGGTGGGGTGGGGTGGGGGTGGGGGGTGGGGTGGGGGTGGGGGTGGTTAGAATGCGTGTTATTCCATTTACCGTCCAGTCTCGCTCAATTCTCTACCCCAGGCGAGGCTTACGGATTTTTGAGTGCTAGACTTACTATAACACAAGGTTAGGCTGGTTCTGGGGAGCTGCTCATATCATATACAATTCCTGAAGCTTAAGCCGGTATCACACGAGAGCTTTTATAGTCAACATTCGATGCTCAACATTTTTCTGGCAACATTTCTGGAATATTTAGCACTGGTATACGGAAACTAGACCGCTAGATAAATCTAGGCAAAAGAAATATGTTAAATGTTGACCTCATAAGCTGCCAGACCAGTGTTGAGGATAAATGTTGAAGGGAAAAAGCGCTCGTGTGATACCGGCTTTACACTCTAGGATTACAAAAGGCCTTATTTGTGTCATTAGATATCGTCTAATGGTAGGCAGAACATAAGACTGTCAGTGGTTATTGTACTGGAGGAGTACATACTGTGTTTTATTAACCTCTTGTCTATACATCGTCTTTCCTATTTATTGTTTAGTTTAAGGGGAGGTTTTTAGTTTATTACCTTAACCTCCATCAAACTTAAAATTAAACCCCCTTGATCCCCTTTCAAGATAAATTTGTACATTTTTCGGTAGAAAAATGTCCAGGCCGAAGGCCGGTTCCTCTTAAAATACAGGCTCGCTATCGCTCGCCAGGAAGAAATCGACACCTAAATGGCACGAAAGGTCTTAAAATTGTCAGAAATGGGGTGAATGTTCTTAAAATTGCCAAACTAATGGGGCGAACGTCTTAAAATCTCAAAATCAATGCAGCTAAACACGAGCGAGAAAGGGGTCAAGAAAAAAATCCCTCGAGTGGATATCTCCCCTAAAAGGAAGGCAAACAACAAACATACATTGCTCGAAAATGGCACGGGCCTTTAATGCAGTGTCACACGAGCGATTTCTCCGTCATTTTCTTACGGGCATATTTTGGTCTAGTAGCTTATTCAAGTAAAGTTTCATAAGTATTAAACTACCTAACGTAATATAACGTCGATATCATTTCCTATACCAATGCGGAAGAGTACAAAGGAAATCAAGCAACAACAGGTCTAGTGACCCTTCTATGTTGCTTGTCCTCCAACACACTGAGGATCAAGTGTCCAAACAGTGGTTTAGAGTGGGTAAGGGACCATTGGAAAGGGAATTACTGCCCTGGAACTAATGTCCGTGGCAGGATTAGGAAGTTAGTAGGGGACAGATGGGTTAGTAACTGAGGGGGGGATAAAATAAAGTTATTCATTTACAAACGCAGTCAGTCGCGGGTTTGATGAGAGATATTTGTCTAGGCGGAGTTTAAATGGTTTAAATGAATCAACGGTGATGCAGTCTATAACGTTTCGGGGAAGCCCATTCCACAAGTTGACAACTCGATTGAAGAAGAAATTCTTAGATTCGTGCGAGTTAAGAGTTAAGAGCCATGATATAGAACGATAACACTACCTTGCACATCGATATTAGCCAGTGTGTGTAATATTCGGTGTGAGTATCCTAGGTTCGAGTCCTTGGAAGTGCCACATGTATTCGTTGATTTAATTAATTGAGTTTAGACGTATAAAACTGAATATTATACTATAGAACAATCCTCAACACCCGTCAAATTGTACAGGTTTAGATACAAGAACTTATGGAAGCAACTGTAGCAGACTGTGTTTAAGGGCAGATCTCCACTTGAGGGATTTTTTTCTTGACCCCTTTCTCCCTCATGTTTAGCCCCATTGCTTTTGATATTATAAAACGTTTGCCCCATTAGTTAGCGATTTTAAGAACTTTTACCCCATATTAAGACCTTTCGTGCCATTCAGGTGTCGATTTTATCCTGGCGAGCGATAGCGAGCCTGTATTTAAGAGGAACCGGCCTTCGGCCGGGACATTTTTCTACCGAAAAAATGTACAAATTTATCTTGAAAGGGACTCAAGGGGGTGTAATTTTAAGCTTGATGGAGGTCTAGGGAACAAACTAAATACCTTCCCTTAAAGTAAGGGTGAGAGTGCTATAGAGATTGTTGGTGGGTTGAGAGAATAGTTACTATAGTCTATTCGCTGTAAGTAGGCGAGAAACCATGACCTCTATCCTCTGTAACTCAAAAAGGGCTAGAGCAAATTAGCTGTATCCAAATCTATTCCTTGACTGACTATTTCCAAATGGTAGAAATATTAGCACGATTACTCTAGTCGTCTCTCTCTCTCTCTCTCTCTCTCTCTCTCTCTCTCTCTCTCTCTCTCTCTCTCTCTCTCTCTCTCTCAACCTTGCCCAACTGAAACTAAAGTACCAAACCGTGGAGCCTTCTATAATTATAATAGGTTCAACTTAGTGATCCGCCATTTTGGTACCCTAAATTATGACACCATGAGGTTATAATTATTTAAGCTTTGATCATGTACGGTAGTGTGTATATCAAAAGACTTAAACTGTCCAGTGGTACCAATATGGCGGAGGTTGGCCGATCACTGTTACATATAGGGTCTCTGGCTCAAGCGAATAATACTCTTACGATGTGATCCAGTTTTTGTCATATTTTGAAAAAGAAAAGTTCAGATTATTATTAATTTAAAATCATTATTACTATTCACACGGAAAATGTAGTGTACCCGCGCTAATATATATATATATATATATATATATATATATATATATATATTTATTTATGGGGAGAGAGAGAGAGAGAGATTACATGTAATTTTCCCAAGTATGAGTGACGGGTCTATTCTATATACACTCCATTATTACCTACCGGGACGCTCAACCAGTACACCAGTTCTACCAGTACACCAGTTCTACCAGAACACCAGTTCAACCAGTACACCAGTTCTACCAGTACACCAGTTCTACCAGAACACCAGTTCAACCAGTACACCAGTTCTACCAGTACACCAGTTCAACCAGTACACCAGTTCAACCAGTACACCAGTTCTACCAGTACACCAGTTTTACCAGTACACCAGCTTAACCAGTACACCAGTTCTACCAGTACACCAGTTCAACCAGATCTGACCCAGTACATCATTTAAGCTAGCATATCCCAACCAGTGCGCAGATAACCCAATTCAACCAGTACCTCTCAACCACTATACCAGTTCCACCAGTTCTACCAGTAGATCTCACCCAGTATATAATTTAAGCAAGCATATCCCATCCAGTGCGCAGATAACAAAATTCAACCAGTACCTCTGAACCAGTAGCTCTCAAGCAGTACAAATTCAACCAGTACTGTTTGTTTAGTTCCACCTGACACACGTGTAGTTGTCACTGGTTGCATGAATACTGGTTGAGGGCTACTGGTTTAAATAGTCTACACATTGAAATGGTATACTGGTCTAGATGGTCTAATGGTATAAATGGTCTGCTGGTTGAGATGTCCAGGAACCTATATATAACGTTACTACTACATAGTTTTACCCTAGTCAGCCATTCAATTCCGGTGAAATCTGTTCATTATATGCTGGCAACTATGAGAAGATTTTATTCAGCTTAGGAAAGGACGTCTACCTATTAAATAATAAGAACACAATAACAATGGAAATCTGCAGAAGGCTTATTGGCCCATACGAGGCACACTCCTTCTTCTATTAGTTCTTTCCCTACAGAAAAAAACTATCTCCCACTACAACCTATATCCCCTAAGCTTCATCTATATTATACGGCTAAATATGATATCAATTAATCCTTCTAGCTACCATATATCCTTCCTAAGCTTAATACAATCGTCTAAATGAAGCTGAAGTAAAAAAGGAAAAGACGTCACCGGTACAGAAAGGGTTAAGCGTAATTTATACTAATTACTAAAACGTGTGCATAATGACTGGCAGTTAATTAAACCATATTTGCCTTGTTTGTTTACTCACCTCATTTACTTAATGGCACAAGTACACTGATATAGTCTCTGTCTCTCTCTCTCAACTCTATTTTCCTTCCCTCCCCCACTCTAATCTTCTCTCTCTCTCTCTCTCTCTCTCTCTCTCTCTCTCTCTCTCTCTCTCTCTCTCTCTCTCTCTCTCTCTTCAATTGTAGGAAAAATCATGGAAAAAATCCTTAGAGATAAGATAGTAGATTACCTCGAATCAAACAAACTAATCAAAAATAGTCAACACGGCTTTAGATCAAATAAGTCATGCCTAACAAATTTGATTGAATTTTATAACAAACTATTCACATATAACGACATGACGAAATCACTAGATATAATCTTCTTGGACTTTCAAAAAGCTTTCGACAAGGTGCCTCACCGAAAACTATTGGCTAAACTGGAGAGGATAGGTATCAAAGGTGAAATTCATTCTTGGATAAAAAATTGGCTTACAGACAGAAGACAGAGAGTGGTGATAAATGGAGTGGAATCGGAGTGGGAGCCTGTCACTAGTGGAGTTCCACAGGGTTCAGTCCTTGGACCGGTCCTGTTTCTCATTTACATTAACGATATTGATGTAGGGGTAAACAACACCATTTCCAAATTCGCCGACGATACAAAAATAGGAAATACAGTCCTGAACGAAGATGATAGAAATGCGTTGCAATCTGATTTAAACAAGATATCAGAGTGGTCGAAAAAATGGCAGATGCCCTTCAATGTCGATAAATGTCAGGTGCTGCAGGTTGGTAGCAGAAATATGAAATACAAATACGAAATGAATGGCAAACAAATAAAAACCGCAACGGTAGTAAAAGACCTAGGGGTACTAATATCTGAAAACCTAAAAACTTCCGACCAATGTATAGCAGCTGCAAATAAGGCAAACATAGCATTGGGCTTTATTAAACGAAAATTTACATATAAACATGAAAACGTAATAGTGCCACTGTTCAAAAGTATGGTGAGGCCCCACCTTGAATATGGTGTGCAGTTCTGGTCACCTTATCTGATCAAGGACATTGTAAGACTCGAGTCAGTACAGCGTAGAGCAACGAAGATGATACCCTCATTAAGAAATAAACCATATGAAGAAAGACTTAAACGATTGAACCTGTTCTCATTAAAAAAGAGGAGGTTGAGGGGTCGGCTTATTGAGTGCTTTAAGATACTAAAAGGTTTCGACAAAGTCAATGTAAATGCACTATTCACATTAAACAATACTAATCAAACTCGCGGAAATGGAATGAAATTAAAAACCAAAAAGGCAAACCTAGATGTCACAAAGAGTTTCTTCACCTACAGTGTGGCGACAGAGTGGAATAAACTACCAGCGAGAGTGGTGGAGAGCGACACAATAAACGCTTTCAAGGGAAGGCTTGACCTCTATCTGCAGAGGGCTGGGGTGATATGAAGAAAAAAAACAAAAAACCCCCAAAAAAAACAATGTATGTAAGTGTATGTGTGTGCACTGTACAGTATGTATATATATACTGTATATATATATATGTATGTATGTGTGTATGTATGTATGTGTATATGTGTGTGTGTGTGTGTGTATGTGTGTATATGTATGTACCGGTGTATATGTATATATATATATATATATATATATATATATATATATATATATATATATATATATATATAGTTTGTAAGGCCAGACTGCCTAGTAAGGACCTTGAGGTCTGTGTGGTCTGTGTATCTATGTAGCTCTATGTAGCTCTCTCTCTCTCTCTCTCTCTCTCTCTCTCTCTCTCTCTCTCTCTCTCTCTCTCTCTCTCTCTCTCTCTCTCTCTCTCTCCATTCACCGGCTCTCGACCTACTTTTCCTCCCTATCGATTGGTCAAAGGGTCTTATTATTGGCTTTGTTCGTTTGTCTAGGTGTGTGTGTGTGTGTGTGTGTTTATTTGTGTTATTATTATGTTTGTGTTTTTGTTTGTTTTACTGATGGAAATATCGTGTGTTTGTTTGTGTTTGTTTGTGTTTTCCCTGCCTGTCTAACCTTTTGCTGACTGTGTGTGTGTGTGTGTGTTTAGGGGTTAATTGTATGGGTGTATTGTTGTAGCTGTGTGTGTGTGTGTGTGTGTGTGTGTGTGTGTGTGTGTGTGTGTGTGTGTAGAGGGGTAATACGGTACGGAACTGGTTATTTAGGCTCTATAATTATGATACTATGCGGTTTTCCGTTGCAGAAGATTTTTTGTCGTTGCTCTGCGGGTGAATCCATTGTGCTGTTGCCGTACGGTAATTAAGGGGAATCACACGAGAGCTGTTACCGTCAACTTTAGATGGTTAAGCAAAATATCCGGCACATTTGTCTTGGATCTTATTTGCACTGGTATCGAACTGAAGATAGATTAATTAATGTGACAGAATTATGTTTATAAGCTTAAGCCATAAGCTGCCATACTAGGTGTGGATGATTTAAGTTGAGGTAAAAAGCGTTGGTTTGATACCGGCTTAACCTTTTCGTTGTGGGGACCATACTGTTACGTCTTGGAAATATCCTGGAATTATTAGCCCATTAAAGCCTGTGGAGACGAGTACAAAGGAGTACAAAGGAAATCAAGCAACAACAGGTCTAGTGACCCTTCTAGGCTGCTTGTCCTCCAAAACACTGAGGATCAAGTGTCCAAACAGTGGTTTAGAGTGGGTAAGGGAACTACTGCCCTGCCACTAACGTGGCAGGACTAGGAAGTTAGTAGGGGACATATGGGTTAGTAACTGAGGGGAGGATAAAATAAAGTTATTCATTTACAAACGCAGTCAGACGCGGGTTTGATGCGAGATATTTGTCTAGGCGGAATTTAAATGAATCAACGGTGCTGCAGTCTATAACGTCTCGGGGAAGCCCATTCCACAAGTTGACAACTCGATTGAAGAAGAAATTCTTAGATTCGTGTGAGTTAAAAGATTTACCAATAATTTTGCAACCGTTTCCCCGCGTGTAATTAGATTGGTCATAGTGAAGTACTTACTACAGTTCATATTGTCGATGCCTTTGATGATTTTGAACACTTGAATTAAGTCACCTCTTAATCTGCGCTGGGTTAAAGGAAATAGATTTAATTCTCTAAGACGCTCTTCGCTCTTCGTATAGTTTGTTCTTTAGGCTAGGTATAATTTTGGTAACTCTACGTTGAACTCGTTCTAGCTTGTTTATGTCTTTTTGGTAATAAGGGCACCAGCATTGAACGCAGTATTCCAGAAGAGGGCGGACTAAGGAATTGTAAAGGGTTAGGATTACGTCTTTGGATTTATGTTCAAATGATCTGCCTATAAAGCCAATTATTTTGTTTGCCTTCTTAACAACTTCTGAACATTGTTGACTCGGTTTTAGGTTACTCGATATTGTTACTCCCAGATCGGTTTCTCTGTTTACATTCTTAAGCTGAGTGCCATTCATCGAATAGTTTGCTTTCTCATTTAGGTATCCGATATGTAGTACTTTACATTTATCCGCATTGAAACTCATTTGCCAAATTTGGGCCCAATGTGACAATTTATCTAGATTGTGTTGCATATCGTCAACTTGATCTTTTGAGAGTACGCTATTTGCAATTTTTGTATCGTCAGGAAATTTTGAGATTGTACAGGTGAGACCCTCATCTATGTCGTTGATGTAAATTAGAAAGAGAATTGGTCCTAGTACCGATCCCTGGGGTACCCCGCTACTTACATTGGTCCATTTAGATGCCTTACCGTTTATGACTACTCTTTGCTTTCTGTCGCTGAGCCAATTTTCTATCCATTTCAACACACCGTCTTGTATTCCATGCACTTTTAGTTTTAGCAGTAAACGTTTGTGGGGAACTTTGTCAAAGGCCTTTTGAAAATCAAGGTATATAATATCTACAGCTTTACTCTCATCGTAGAGGTTGAGGATATCGTGGAAGAAGTCTAAGAGGTTTGTTAAACAGGAACGTTTTTTACGAAAGCCGTGTTGAGTATCTTTAAGTATGTTATTTTCCTCTAAGTGATTTACGAGTCTGTCTCTTATGACCGTTTCTAGCATTTTACATACAACTGAGGTTAAGCTAATTGGACGATAGTTACTGGGTAGGGATTTGCTGCCTTTTTTGAATATCGGTGTTACGTTGGCTATCTTCCACTGATCAGGCATAGTTCCAGACTGCAAGGATTTATTGAATAGTAATGTCAGTGGTTTGGAGAGCTCATCCTTAGCTTCCTTTAGAACTCTAGGCGAGATTGTATCAGGTCCAGGCGTTTTATTTACCTTGAGTTTATCTAAACAATTCAATACTTCTCTCTCTGTAACGGTGATATTGCTTAGAACATCTGAATTATCAATCTGAATCGGCGATGGTGTAGGGATATCACTGAGGTCTTCTGTTATAAAAACTGATGCAAAGAAGGTATTGAGGGCATTACTCATTTGTACTTCGTCTTTGGTGTATTCTCCATTTTCATCGACTAACGGTCCAACAGTTGAAGTAACTACTTTTTTCTTTCTGATATAACTATAGAATTCTTTCGGGTTTGTTTTACTTTGATTCGCAATATGTAACTCTAGGGTCTTTTTACTTTGCTTAACCTAACAAGTGCGCATGGGGGGTAATTGAAAACGTCCCCCTGTGCTGACGTATTTGAGGTGTTTCCGTCACTAAAATATTCATTGTACCATTAATAGCATTAATAATTATCCATATGCGCCTATTATGGGTTGATTATAAAGGTATTAACCTGAAACAACAATAAAACGAGTGAAAACAGCGTTTGGATGGTCAAAATCGGAGATATAGCCCGCGAGTTGTATAATGTATGGGTGAGGCAAACTGCTTTCCCGCCAATTTCCCCCAAGGCCACTGAGACACAGTCGATCGATACTCTCTCTCTCTCTCTCTTGCACTCGCTTGCCATCAGTGATGACAACACCCTGCTTGCAACTCGCTAATGTTAGCACGAAAATATACCTCAGAATAAGGGAATAATAGGGAAAATAGGTGATAACTGAAGGAGAGGAGGAAAGTGGGGAAGGAGGGGAGGTAGAGGACTGAGATTTTGCATGGCCCAGGGGCCAAAAAAAAATAAAAAAATAAAAAAATATTTTTTTTTTTTTTTTTTTTTTCGATGTCAAAAGTTGATTTTTTATTTTACTTACTCTCAAGAGTCTTCCCGCAGTCCGCCGGGGGAACTCTTAAGAGTCTCCCCGCAGCTCCCGGGTTAATTAACTTTTTGGCTTTGCGTCGTAGCTCTACAAATTTCACCCGTTCTTCGTCATTTTGTGAGGATTTTAATCTATCATTAGCAAATTTTTTAGCAAGCAGGCAGTTTGAAATATCTTTATTCCACCATTTGGGCTTATTATTATGGCCTGGACGCCGTATTTTCGATGGTATGCAGTCTTGCACTGCTTTTAGGTAAGTGGTTTCGAATAACTTCCAAGATGTATTTATGTCGTTATTGTTAATTAAAAAGCTCCAGTCAGTTTCTTTAAACATAGCTCTAAGTTTATGAAAGTTTGCTTTCTTGAAATTAGGGACTTTTTCGATGCTACTATTTGGTTCGTTACTAGTAAAGTTTAAAGTGAAAGTTATCGTACGATGGTCGCTGTTACTGAATTCATCACCAACATTCAAATTCTCTATTAATTCTTCTTTTGTTGCAAGTACAATGTCAAGAACGTTATTACCACGGGTCGGTGTTCGAACAAATTGATAAAGCGAACTCTCTTGCAAGTTCGTATACAAGTCATGTCCGGAGTGTAAAGTAAGAGTATCGCCCCACTTGGTCACAGGTAAATTAAAGTCGCCAAAAAATACGGTATCTTGTGAGTTACTTACATCTGCAATTTGTTCATAAATTTCTCGGTCAGTTTGCACTGATTGAGCTGGAGGTCTGTATATTAATGCAAGTATTATTTTTGTACCTTTATTATTCTTTATTAGCACAAAAGATGTGTCGACGTTCACAATTTGAGGTTTTGACAAGAGGGTCGGGTTAAGACTTTCTTTGATATAAAATAAAACGCCACCTCCATTTTTATTTATTCGGCTTTTCTCAAACATTACATAACCGGGAAATGAATACTCTGCTAAAAAGTCTCTATCTACTGTATTGAGCCAAGATTCTGTTATACCAATCACATCATAATTTTCAGTAAACACTAGTTCCTCTAAATCTGAAAATTTATGGCGTATGCTACGAGCGTTTGCATAGAAAACCTTTAAAGTTGCGGTTTTAGAACTCGCAGAACGTTCTTTAATCAAATTTTTGGTTCTGATCGGATCTACATTTACATTCATGGCTGACATCGGTCCTCGGTCGTTATCCCTGGCGGTTTTGAATTTGGGTCGTGTTGGTGGAGCTTTATCCAAATTCGCGGTTCTTGACAGATTAGCAGAGTGTGTGTGATCAGGAGCGCAACAGTTCCCTGTCTGCTCTCCGGCAATGAGGCTCTGTGGGGTGGTCTCACAAGATAAATCAGTGTTGCCAAAGACAAATTTAGCGGAACATTGCCAATTATTCGCGAATATTGCCGAAGGGATTCCAGTTTCAAACTAAACCTCCCCTTTAGGTGAAACACGTGTCGTTGTGTTGGATGATTTTCGTTATTGTGCGTTATGATGTGTGATGAGTAATATTCCAGTACATTATTGACCACTTGAGAGTTTTCTTCTATATGGAAGTTGGAGCTGTAGACATCGATATTTATCAGTATTGCCAACTAAAATACGGTCACGGTATATTTATAAACACATGAAACCAAATTCATCGTACTTCCTATCCACCAGAAACCTACATTTTTATTACATTTCTGTCTAATATCGATGTTTACGGCTCCAACTTCCTTAGCCTGAAACTCGCAAATGGTAAATAGGTGGGTCGTTGTGAACGTGGTAGAGATACTATAGTAAGAGAGATCGGCCATCTTTATTTTTGAGACGCCATTTGGGTGCGAGAGTGAGGTGGAAGGGCAGAGAGGAAGAGGGAGACCGAGAGTGAGGTGGAAGGATGGAGTTGAGATGTATATGAGAGAAAGTGGTGTTGGTTGGTAGGAGGGGCGTCGGTTGACAGGGGACAGAGGTGCATGGGGGCGATTCATTCGTGGCCACTCCTTCGGGGATCATGGCATCTGGCAATAGATAGATATATAGAATAAGCACGCCGCAATGTTGCAAGTCTTTCACTCTTCTATCGCTATTTCAACAATCAGTGTTCTTCAGAGCTCTCTGTGTAGCCTGTACCCCCTCCCTTGCGGCGAGTGCGAGGCACTCCTTTCAACACAGTCCCACCCCTATTCTGTCCAGCTCTCCAACCCAAGAATTGACACATTTTCTGTCTTTCTTCTACTCAACAAGTGAACTCTGGAACTCTCTCCCTCAATCAATCTTTCCTTCATCCTCTATGACTTAGACTGTTTTAAACTTCGAGTGTCCTAGCATTTTGACTCCAACATCCTTTGAATTTGGCTCTGTCACTCTTTTAACTTTGTGGGAGACACTCGCTACAGGCAACCTGCCTTTTGTCTCCTTCATACACAGAACAAGAACAAAAAATACAAAACAAAAATGTGGTGAAATTTTATTTTTGATCGTTTAGAATTTACATCCCAAGACAAAACTATATTACCGTACCTATTGCCCAATGTTTATTGTGGGCAAGGTATCAAACGAAAGCCGAGTCCTACCTTTCCTGGCTGACCCTCCCCAAATGGTGGAACTATTAGTTTGATTATTCTAGTCTTTTGTGAATTATAGAAGTTAATATATAAGATTTTTGGCCTACATATATGGCCTATATAACTGGGTATAGTATGCGCGTGTTTGCCTTTGTTTACCCCGAAGAGAGCACTTGGCCACTGTACTAACAAACACCCCAGGCATTGTACAAACGTGTGTGTGTGTGTGTGTGTGTGTGTGTGTGTGTTACTCAGTTACTTGTTCGTGTTACTCAGTTACTTGTTCGTCAAGGGGAATCCACGCAATGCGAGCCAAGCTCATTATTATCGCGCCTCCTTAACTGGGAATGTATTGCGTGAAATGCATGTTAAGTGTTTTATGTACTGTTGGAATGGCTGTGGATGTGTGTGTAGTCTGTATTTAGCCAATTGGTGACATCGGAAACGAAGGCTTAGGGTGGATCTGTATGGTACCATTCTCACTATAGACGGTACCGTCTCGCCCGAAGGCTTAGGTAGCCATCAGCTTAGGTGAACCATATGATACCCATCTCGCCTTGTACCATTTTTGCCAACCCCAGATGGGACGTCACAACGTCGTCCACTTATTCCAGGTACCTATTTACAGCTAGGTGAACTGAGGCTAACACATGAAAGGAGACAAGCCCAATTTGTCTCCGCCCGGCCGGGGATTGAACCCCCGACCCCTCGTGTGTGAGACGAGAGCTCTACCTACTAGGCTACGGGCTGTGTGTGTGTGTGTGTGTGTGTGTGTGTGTGTGTGTGTGTGTGTGTGTTACTCAGTTACTTGTTCGCAATGCGAGCTAAGCTCATTATTATCGCGCCTCCTTAACTGGGAATGTATTGCGTGAAATGCATGTTAAGTGTTTTATGTACTGTTGGAATGGCTGTGGATGTGTGTGTAGTCTGTATTTAGCCAATTGGCGACATCGGAAACGAAGGCTTAGGGTGGATCTGTATGGTACCATTCTCACTATAGACGGTACCGTCTCGCCCGAAGGCTTAGGTAGCCATCAGCTTAGGTGAACCATATGATACCCATCTCGCCTTGTACCATTTTTGCCAACCCCAGATGGGACGTCACAACGTCGTCCACTTATTCCAGGTACCTATTTACAGCTAGGTGAACTGAGGCTAACACATGAAAGGAGACAAGCCCAATTTGTCTCCGCCCGGCCGGGGATTGAACCCCCGACCCCTCGTGTGTGAGACGAGAGCTCTACCTACTAGGCTACGGGCTGTGTGTGTGTGTGTGTGTGTGTGTGTGACCAATACTTTCTCTGAATATCGTAAACCCAATATTGTAGCCCACAGCTCCATATGTCTGCCATGGTTTTACAGCCATTCTCGTTTATTTTAGTCTGCCCCATGTTCGTTCTAGTTTCTCTGCATAATTTGGTTTGTCTCTTTTCATCGTCGTTATTCGGTTTTATGGCAATTCTCGTGTTTCTATTCTGCTTCCTAGTTCGTCTTAGATTTTCTTTTAGGTATTGGTCTCTCTCTTTTGGTACTACCTTATGATTTATGTTGATTCTAGAATGCTCAGTCTGTCCCAACATACATTTTAGTGTCTTGTTTTGTTTTGAGTTTTTATTGTATTTTAACTGCGATTTTATGGTCACTTTTGTATATTTGACCTGCTCCAGCTTCGCTTTAGCTTCTATTTTTATATTTGTATATATATATCTTTATTTCAACTGCAGATTTAAAACGACAATTCTCGTTATTTTTAGTCTGTCCTTCGTTTCTTTTCGTTTTCTTACTGTATTGGTTTCTTTGTATTATATCTATGCGGTTTTGTGATAATTTTCGTGGTTTTAGTCTGCTCTTATGTTTGTTCTAGCTTCTCTTAGTGTATTAGTTTATCTTATTACCTTTTTAGTTTGTCCCGATACTCCGTTTCGTAATTTGTATGTTCCTATTTAATTTTAACATCGATTTTAGGGTAATTCTCGTAATTTTTAATGATACCTGCTCCACTTCCATTTTGAGATATATATATATATATATATTTGTACATTTGTTTAAATATATATGTTTACATTGTAACTACGAATTTAGGTCGATTTCCACATTAATTCAAGTTCCTCAAGTTTATGTATTTGTTTTTCTCATTCTATCGTAAAGAAGGCTGTGGGCTATTTCCGTATATTTAGTGTGTTCTTGCATTCGTTCTAGTTTCTCCCTTTGTATTTATTTATTGTATTTATAGATTTATTATTCATATTGATTTATCGTATGTACTTCGTGTGTTCTCGCATGCGTTCTCCCTTTCTTTTGGTATATTTTATTTATCTATTATTATTTATTTAGTTATTTAGTTATTTTCAACGGCGGATTTATAGCGAGTTCTGTTTAGTCTGCCCCTCGTTGCTTCTCGTTTTCTTATTGTATTGGCTTTTCTGTTTGTATCGTAACTATGGCTTCCGGTCAGTCACGTAGATTTAGTATATATGTGTGTGTTCTCCCAAGACTCCCATTCGTGTTCTAGTTTATCTTTATGCGTGTATTTGTCATTGGTTTTAGGGCAATACTCCTTTCTATCTACCTATCTATCTATCTATCTATCTATAGGGGTGGAGACCTGATCGTGAGCAGACGTGTGTGGAGCCGCTCCTGGATTTACAGCATTTTACCCTCTATATTGATATTATGAGTGGTTTAAACAAGACTGTTTTGGAGAAGAGTGCATGGTGAATTGGTGGAACTATAATTAATGCCCATAATATTGAGAAGATGAAAGATATTACCATTAAATAACAACTACGGTGGTAATGGTGACATTTGGTTCTTGAAAAACAGTGAGTTCAATGGTTCACACGGCGCAGAAATGAACCCTTAGTGAGACATCTCGTCTTACCAACATTCTCAAAATGGCAAATGAAACAGTTTCGTATGTTGAAAACTCGGTGTTGGCGTATGTGGCTTCTATAAGGCATTCAAAGACTAAAAGTGAAATTATTAATGTATGTGTTACATATTATGATGAAGCAACCATGAAGAAGGCGAAGGAGTTATTATTTGAAGCAGCTAAATTGAATCTTATCTGGAGAAGATCTGCAAACAAGTTAAGAGAAAACTTTAGTGATATACTGGAAGCATTTCAAAAGTGTGAAGATGAATCAATAACCTTGCCTAAATTCGTTACCGCTGACCACGAAGCCTTTCCTCCATCTAATGGCTTTGATATAATTGGCGGTTACATTGCTAAATTGACTGATTAAGTTGATGGTTTAAGAAATGAAGTGCAGAGTCTTAGGGAATCCAGGTTAAACAATATAAGTGTGATGGAAGACCAAATGTATATTAAAGAAGATCTTTTAGAAATCAAAGGTCTCATAAAGCAATGCAAACAAACGAAATCGTTCGAGTCAGTGAAAAGAGACAGTATTCTTATGGAACATATTGACACACTCCTTGATGATGGTAAATGCCAAGCCGAGATTTCTAGTAAAAATAATAAGGGTTTGGGTGAGGAAATTGAGAAATTATTGTCGACTGTTGGGGAGCCTTCTGCCCCACCATTCTCGCAAATTATGAACAGCGGCGTGCATGACTTTGGGAGCGTCAATGGCAGTGATGGTGATGAGAGGGAGGATGTTATCTCCCCCCTTGTGTTACCTGCCTACAGTGATGTACTACGGAGTGAAAGGGAAGTACCTCATGTTAACAAAGACAGTACTCGGACATCACAAGTTCCTTGTGGTGAGGGAGCTGTGGTGAGGACAGGGATCAAGCACAGGAACCGAGATGATATGAGAAAGGGAGGTGGATTAACGAGTGTTAGTACCACCATGAATCGTGAGAGAGTGACTGGTGACATCTTGGTGGACCGTGATGGAAAGAGGAATGGTGGTGATGTTGTGGCTGGTGATGGAGAAGCAGGATATAGAACTGCGGCAATGATTGTTGGAAGGAAGAATGATGACTCTACTATGGTTCATGCTGGAGGAACAACACTTGGCACCACTGCACAGGCTGTGGGCCCTGTAGGTGATGCAGATGACAACACTGTGCAAGATAAAGATGGCTACACAGTCGTCAACAGAAAACGGCGACCAAGAGGAGTTACGTCTCAAGATAGTGGTTCTAATGAACAGAAAAAGAGCAAATATAAGGGCATCACTGGAACAAAAACAATGCATAATGCGAAATTTAAGGGTATTTGTAGACCTGTAGATTTGTATATAGGCAACGTGGACTTGGAAACGAACTGTGATGATATTATTAGTTTTGTAAAAGATGAGCTTAATATTATAACTCCAATGGGTTGTATAGAACTTGAATCAACAAATATTGAGACACAATCGAAGGGTTGGAAATCCTTTAAATTAAACATTTCAATAGAGGACAGGGAAATTTTGCTCAAACCAGATTGCTGGCCAAAGAAAGTAAAAGTTAGGAAGTTTTATACGACGCGATCTAGAATGAATGAGAACGATGGTTAGCATAGTTTCATTTAATTGTAATTCGATTCGGAATAATATTGAAACAGTTAAGACCTTAACATTTGACAATGACATAATACTCTTGCAAGAATTAATGTTACAAAAAAATGATTTACCTGTAATTAGTACAATAAATGATTCATTTGATACTATAGCTTGTGTTCAAGATAAATCAAATGAGGGTATATTGGAGGGTCGACCCTCCAAAGGTGTAGCAATTATGTGGAGAAAGAGTTTGAGTAAATTTATTGAACCAGTTTATTGTAATGACAGAATAATTGGTATAATTTTAAATTCGTTAGGGCATAAATATTTCATTGTGAATGTGTATTTACCCTGTGATAAACAAAATAATGACTCATTAGATGAATATCGTCACACATTGGCATTGTTAGAAAATCTGATCAGTGAACAAAATATTAATGATTGTATTATTAGTGGTGATTTTAATGCAGATTTTCAAAAAGGTCGTTTTAGGGATGACTTGACTACGTTTATTGATAATGATAATTTGTGTATTAGTGATGAAGTGCTACCTAGTGATGCCTTTACATATTTATGTCCTAGTAGAAGTGTTGTTAGCTGGCTAGATCATATCCTAACTTCGGAAAGTATACAAGAGAAAATAGATATCTGTATTCGATACGACCTTTCATTATTTGATCATTTTCCCATTGGTTTTAAAGTAAATATCGACGTAATTCATAAAAATGAGCATATAGAGTCAGTAACTAAGCAGTTTATTAATTGGAAGTTATTTAACTCAAATGATGTAATATTAAAATATCAAAATAAAGTAAGTAATTGTATCACTGGGTACGACTTGACTAATTTTTGAATGTCTCGAATGCTGTTCATATAACTGTCCAGATTCAAATCATATTAAGGAATTAGAACTATTATCTATGATACATTTGTTCAAATTTGTAATGATGCCTCAGCAGAATTTATACTAAACATCAACAGAGGTTACGAAATAAAGCCAGGATGGAATGATCATGTTCGTAATTTATATAAAGTAGCAAGGGAGAATTTTTTTATTTGGAAGAGGAATAACTGCCCCATAGTTGGCGAATTCCTTGAAGATATGAAGAGTTCACGAAAGATATTTAAGAAAGCTCTGAAGCATATAATACATAATGAAGCACAAATACGAAATGAAAAACTGGCAGAGTCTTATTCACATAAGAGGTACAAAACATTCTGGAATGAAGTTAGGAAATCGAAAAACAACAAAGGTTACTTGAATATAAAGATTGAAGGCGAATGTGATTCGAATCTAATAGCAGAAAAGTTTTCACAAGCATATAAACGTGTATTTGATGACCAGAATTGTCAATCTAAAGGTAATTTTGAAGCTTTAAGATTAAAACAAGATGTTCGAAGAGGTAAAATAGTTGGGACCATTAACTTGAATGATATAAATACAGCCATATCGGAGTTGAAGTATGTTATTGGTCACGATAATATCCATTCGAATCATTTGAAGTTTTGTCCAGAATATGCAAGAGGTTTACTTGCTAAATTATTTTCAGCATTTATTGTTCATGGCTTTATACCTAATACTATGATAACTGGAGTCATTCTTCCTCTTATTAAAGATCGTGGTAATGATAACAATTTAATTGATAAATATAGACCAATAATATCGTCTTCAGTTTTTCTAAAGATTTTTGAATATTGTTTAAAATATAAATTAACAAATTATGTCGACTTTAATGAGAGGCAACATGGCTTCAGAGCGGGCCATTCAACTCTTTCTGCAGGTTTATTTTTTAAGGAAACTGTTTTACGCTATAGATCTGCAGGATCGAATGTATATGCAAGTTTTATTGATTTTAGAAAAGCGTTTGATAAAGTGAATCATTTTAAATTAATCCAGAAACTTTTAGAACTAGATATTCCTCATTACCTTGTAAATATTTTGTTTTATTTTTACAGAAACCAAATGGTTGCTACTAAACATAAAGATGCACTGTCAAAGCCCTGGGAGATTATGAACGGAGTGAGACAGGGTGGAATTTTATCTCCTTTACTTTTTAATGTATATATTGATTTATTAATCGAAACCGTATCAAAGTGCAAAACTGGATGTAGTCTTGGCAATAGGATGAGTAACATTATTGCCTATGCTGACGACATAGTAGTTTTAGCGCCAACAGCGACAGGGTTACAAAAGTTACTAAATATTGTGGAACATGAAACGAAAGCTTTAGATATTCAAGTGAATGCAAAGAAATCAGTGTGTATGTTTTTTAGGGATACTAATAATATAAATGGTCTGCCGAGAATGAAGCTTAATGATGAAGTAATGATCAATGTACATGAACATAAGTACCTAGGATTTATTATTGATGATAAACTAAATAATGATAAGGATGTAATAAGGACAAGAAATAAGTTTTATAATGAATTCAATTGTATTTTACGTAAATTCCCTAATGTTAATATTAATGTTTTTATTCAACTATTTAATAGTTATTGCTTAAGTTTTTATGGTACAGAATTATGGTTTTCCAAGAAGGTGTGGTGTTCCTCTGAAACAATTTGCGGTTGGATACCACAAAACCATTAAGAAGATTATAAAACTTAAATACTGGGAGAGCAACCACAAAGCATGTGATTTAGCAGGGTTAATGACATTCACTCATCTAATTAATTGGCAAAAAATACGGTTTGCTCACAGATGTATGATGAAGCCTTGCATCTTTTTAAGAAAATGTTTACTTAACAATGATGATAGCTTATATTTGATGAAGGAAGTAAAGAATATTTTATTGAATATTTATAATATCGAATGTTTAATGGAAAATGACATTGACGCAGTAAAATCTAGAAATACTTTTATTCAAAGCCGTGAACCAACTATGAGATAAATGTGCTTCACAATTCTCTTACTATGTACAAAGTTTTATGTAGCTTTTACGAAATAAAATATTGAGTCTGAGTCTATCTACCCATCTATCTCCTCATTCTCTCCCCGGCCTTGATGTAAGACCTAAGGGAGAGAGAGACACAACTTTACCTTTGCTCTGCCTGATCTCTCGCCATTCCCAAGTTAGGGCCCGTTAGAGAGAGAGAGAGAGAGAGAGAGAGAGAGAGTGTGAGAGTGAGAGTGAGTGAGTGAGTGATAATTTATAGATACAAAATATTATATAATTTTGTCGTGTCTGCCTTTCTATCTTTATATCTATCTATCTATGTATCTATCTATCTACAGTATATTTATATTATGCGTACAACAAACTACACTAGTGTAAGCAAGACATTTTATAACAAAACCCATAATATAGTGTTAGCCAAATAAGATAAATGGATAAATATATAGAAACACAATATGGAAATCATAATATAGCTCAATATAAAATAAATAAATAGAAAAACAATATGGAAATCTTGATATAGCCAAATAAAAAATATATAGATAAATATAGACACACTCAGAAAATCTTAATACATCGCCTGGTACAGAGCCACAGGGTAGCAGAAGAGAATGCATTAGTATACCCTGCTAAAAATGTCTCTCTTAGTATTTTCTCACTACATTTTCTAGGCCCCTGCACTTAGCCTCACATATTATAGTAATGTCAGTCAGTTTGTTATTGTGTGTTTGTGTGGCGTAGACTTACACTCACACACACACACACACACACACACACACACACACGTAGACTTACACACACACACATACACACACACATACACACACGCACACACACACACACACACACATACATACACACACGCACACACACAACACAACACCACACGCGCGCACACAACACCGCGCGCGCGCGCACACACACACACACACACACACACACACACACACACACACACACATTACACATATACACACATACGCACACACGCACACTAATTATTTGTATTTATATAATTATTATTTTTATTATTATTAGTATTAGTATTTATTCAGATACAAACCCCCCCCCCCCCTCTCTCTCCACCCACTCGTTTCATTTTTATTCTTCTCTGTCTCTTCTGTCTTTCTTAAGTTTCTTCCTCTCGCTCGGCTGTCTTGTTCCTCTTGCTTTCCTCTTCCCGTCTTCTCTTTTATGCCCTCTCTTTCCATTATCTCATATTTTGACTGTTTTCCCTGGGGCTTTTGTTATTCTCTCTCTCTCTTGCTTTGTCTATGTATGTATATACTGTATGTTGACAGTATATATTTTCTATGTATATAAAGAAGACAAAAGCAGAGATGCCAGTAGCAGGTATTCCTCTAAATCATAGGGTGAGGGAAAGACAGATTGAGGGAGAGAGTTCTGAAGTATCTTTTTGAGTGTATTTATTAATGTATATATATCATGTGTATGCTTATGTAGCCTATAGTTCGCCATATGGATTTGGATCCACTCTTGAGATATCATGGATGAAAGGAAGCCTAGTATGATTGACTTACAAGAATAGTTTCCTATAACACCGTCATAATATTAAACTACTGCAAAAGAAAATAAATTTGTAATTTAATCATACTAACTTTTCTTCCATACATGAAGTCACGTAGTGTATGCAAATTGATGTGGACAACTATACGTACTGCATTTATCTATCAATATATATAATCTACTATTCATATGTATTGTACACTCTCTCTCTCTCTCTCTCTCTCTCTCTCTCCATGACCACCGAGTTACCGTAAGTTATATTCCCATTCATTCACAAGCATCCGGGCTGAGATTATTATTAACACCGTTCACTGGTTACTGGCTTTCTGATTTCTTTCTTTCTTTCTCTTCCTCTTCCTCCCTCTCTTCTTCCTTTCTCTTCTTTCTATCCATCCATCCATCTTGTTCTCCTTCTTCCTCTCCTGCGTTTCTCCCTCCTTACCTTCCCTTCTTCCTTCCTGCCTGCCTGCCTTCCTTCCTTCCTGCCTTCCTTCCTTCCTTCCTTCCTTCCTTATACCCCTTTTCTTTCTGTTTCTCTCCCTCCCGCTCTTCCTCCCTCTCCCCCTCTATCCCCATCCCCTCTCCCTCTACTCGTAACCCTCTGATACAAGTTAACTTCCTCACCCATTCACAAACATCCGGGTTGAGATAGTATTGACAACTTTTCAATGGCTACTGGCCCCCTTCCTTCCTTCCTTGTATTCTCCCTTCCTTCCTTCCTTCCTTCCTTCCTCGTATCCTCCCTTCCTTCCTTCTTTCTTTCTCGTCCTACTTTCCCTCCTTCCTTATTTCCATCCCATTTTCTTTAATTTATCGTCCTTCCATTCATCCATCCAGTTATCTATTCATTCTCTCATCCCTCCCCCTAACCTCCCTCTTCCCCTTCGCCTTACTTTCTCCCTCACTCCCTGCTTCCTTCCCTTTTCTCCCTCACCATCCCTGTTTCTCCCCACCCCCCTGTTTCTCTCCCATACCTCCCTGCCTTCCTTCATTCTTCCTTTCCCTCACTAACCCTCTCCACCCACCCACTCACTCTCATTCTCTCTCTCTCTCTCTCTCTCTCTCTCTCTCTCTCTCTCTCTCTCTCTCTCTCTCTCTCATGACCTCTGATATAAATTATGTCCTCACTTAGGCTATTTAGGAGCATCCGGGTTTAAATTATTTTGACACCTCCCCCTAGTTACTTCTTCCTTCCTTCCTACCTTCTGATTTTGGCTCCATCTTTCTTTCTTCTGCATTTATCTCCCTTCCTTTATTTCATCCATCCAATCCTTACTCCCTCTCTCATTCTCCTTTCCTGGCTCTCTCCTTCCCTCCCTTCTTCCTCTCTCTCACTATCCCTATCCACCCATTCTTTCTCTCTCTCTCTCTCTCTTCATTGTGCCCCCTGCTATAAGTTATTTCCTTAGCCATTCATAATCATCCGGGTTATCATTGACTATTCTGAAAGAGTACGGTACTGACTTCCTTACTTCCTACTTTCCTTCATCCTTTTATTTGTCTTCACTCCCCTTCTTTACTTCAATCAGTCCTTCCATCCAATCCTCCTTTTATTAACCTT
This sequence comes from Lithodes maja, assembly GCA_037953745.1. Taxonomy (NCBI): domain Eukaryota; kingdom Metazoa; phylum Arthropoda; class Malacostraca; order Decapoda; family Lithodidae; genus Lithodes; species Lithodes maja. The sequence goes on along the minus strand of JBAKBP010007160.1, from coordinate 74,839 downwards.
TTCGTCCCTCCATTTTTCTCTTCTCTTATTTTTTCTCTCTCTAGTCTCCTTCCTTTCATCCATTTATCCTTTAATTTATCCATTCATCCCTCTATCTCGCCCTTTTCCCCTTCTCTCCACTCTTTCTTTCCCTTCCTCCTGCCTTCATTCCTTCCTTCCTTCCTTCCTTCCTTCCTTCCTTCCTTCCCTCCTCCCTCCCCCCTACCTCTATTCACCCCCCCCCCCTTCTGATTTAAGTTATTTCCTCAGTCATTCACAAGCATCCGGGTTGATATTATTATTGACACCCTGAATGGTTAGTGGCTTCCTGATGGTGATGGGGTGTGATGGTGGGGACGGTGGTGTGGGTGAAGTGGTGGAAGTGATGGAGTGGTATGGTGGTGTGTGGTAGTTGTAGTGGTGGTGGTGGTGGTGGTGTGTGTGGTAGTTGTGGTGATTGGTGGTGATGGTGTGTGGCAGTTGTGGTGGGGTATTGGTGTGCGGTGGTGGTAGTAGTTGTGATGTGTGGTGGTAGTGTGTGGTTCTGGTGGTGGTGAAGGGCATGATGGTGTGTGGTAGTTGTGGTGGTGGTGGTGGTGTGTGATAGTGGTGGACTTGTGGTGGTGTGTGGTAATTGGTGGTTATGGTGTGTGGCAGTTGTGGTCTGGTAGTGGTGGGGATGGTGTGTGATTGTTAGGGTGGTGATTAAGGAGGTGATGGTGTGTGGTAGTTATGGTGGTGATGGTTTATGGTAGTTGTGGTGATTGGTGGTGGAGGTTATAATGGTGTTTGGTAGTTGTTGGTATTGGCAGTGGTGTGTGGTAGTTGTGGTGATGATTGGTGAGGTGATTGTTGTTGTGTGGTAGTTGTGGTTATTGATGGTGGAGGTGATGGTGTGTGGTAGTTGTGGTGGTGGTGGTAGTGGTGGTGGTAGTGTGGGGGATAATTGGAACTGATGGTTGTTGGTGAGTGATATTAGTAGCATAGGTGGTATAGTAGTAGTAGTAGTAGTAGTTTTGTAGTTTGGTGGTTAGTGTATACGATACCGTACCGATACTCACCCAAATCCAATGCCGAAGTCTACCTTTGACCTCAACGATATATGAAAGAGTATGTGCGAGTCCCGTAGAGTGTGTTGTCATTGACTAAAATTTGATTTTATTCTTGCTTATTATAATCATAACAGTATTAACATATATATATATATATTTTTTTTAAGCACGTACCCGGTACTTGTTTTCTTTCGTATAAGATTGTTATGTGCTCCTTGAGCCAGAAGTAATAGAAAATCCTTGTTCACAGCTATAATAAGTTACTGAGGGAGGGTTTTGCAGTGAACATCAATAGACTAGGATTACAGTACTGTACATAATTTTAAGAATGTTAATAAAGTTACGCGCTCCCCCCCTCTCTCTCTCTCTCTCTCTCTCTCTCTCTCTCTCTCTCTCTCCTTCTTTGCATCAGTTTTTACAACAGAAGACCTCAGTGATATCCCTACACCATCGCCGATTCAGATTGATAATTCAGATGTTTTAAGCAATATCACCGTTACAGAGAGAGAAGTATTGAATTGTTTAGATAAACTCAAGGTAAATAAAACGCCTGGACCTGATACAATCTCGCCTAGAGTTCTAAAGGAAGCTAAGGATGAGCTCTCTAAACCACTGACATTACTATTCAATAAATCCTTGCAGTCTGGAACTATGCCCGATCAGTGGAAGCTAGCTAACGTAACACCGATATTCAAAAAAGGCAGCAAATCCCTATCCAGTAACTATCTTCCAATTAGCTTAACCTCAGTTGTATGTAAAATGCTAGAAACGGTCATACGAGACAGACTCGTAAATCACTTAGAGGAAAATAACATACTTAAAGATACTCAACACGGCTTTCGTAAAAAACGTTCCTGTTTAACAAACCTCTTAGACTTCTTCCACGATATCCTCAACCTCTACGATGAGAGTAAAGCTGTAGATATTATATACCTTGATTTTCAAAAGGCCTTTGACAAAGTTCCCCACAAACGTTTACTGCTAAAACTAAATGCGCATGGAATACAAGACGGTTTGTTGAAATGGATAGAAAATTGGCTCAGCAACAGAAAGCAAAGAGTAGTCATAAACGGTAAGGCATCTAAATGGACCAATGTAAGTAGCGGGGTACCCCAGGGATCGGTACTAGGACCAATTATCTTTCTAATTTACATCAACGACATAGATGAGGGTCTCACCTGTACAATCTCAAATTGTGCTGACGATACAAAAATTGCAAATAGCGTACTCTCAAAAGAACAAGTTGACGATATGCAACACAATCTAGATAAATTGTCATGTTGGGCCCAAATTTGGCAAATGAGTTTCAATGCGGATAAATGTAAAGTACTACATATCGGATACCTAAATGAGAAAGCAAACTATTCGATGAATGGCACTCAGCTTAAGAATGTAAACAGAGAAACCGATCTGTGAGTAACAATATCGAGTAACCTAAAACCGAGTCAACAATGTTCAGAAGTTGTTAAGAAGGCAAACAAAATAATTGGCTTTATAGGCAGGTCATTTGAGCATAAATCCAAAGAAGTTATCCTAACCCTTTACAATTCCTCAGTCCGCCCTCTTCTGGAATACTGCGTTCAATCCTGGTGCCCTTATTACCAAAAAGATATAAACAAGCTAGAACGAGTTCAACGTAGAGTTACCAAAATGATACCTAGCCTAAAGAACAAATCATACGAAGAGCGTCTTAGAGAATTAAATCTATTTCCTTTAACCCAGCGCAGATTAAGAGGCGACTTAATTCAAGTGTTCAAAATCATCAAAGGCATCGACAATATGAACTGTAGTAAGTACTTCACTATCGACCAATCTAATTACACGCGGGGAAACGGTTGCAAAATTATTGGTAAATCTTTTAACTCGCACGAATCTAATAATTTCTTCTTCAATCGAGTTGTCAACTTGTGGAATGGGCTTCCCCGAAACGTTATAGACTGCATCACCGTTGATTCATTTAAACTCCGCCTAGACAAATATCTCGCATCAAACCCGCGACTGACTGCGTTTGTAAATGAATAACTTTATTTTATACCCCCCCCCCAGTTACTAACCCATCTGTCCCCTACTAACTTCCTAATCCTGCCACGGACATTAGTTCCAGGGCAGTAATTCCCTTTCCAATGTTCCCTTACCCACTCTAAACCACTGTTTGGACACTTGATCCTCAGTGTTTTGGAGGACAAGCAACCTAGAAGGGTCACTGGATCTGTTGTTGCTTTATTTCCTTTGTACTCCTTTGTACTCTCTCTCTCTCTCTCTCTCTCTCTCTCTCTCTCTCTCTCTCTCTCTCTCTCTCCTAGCTTTTGCATACTTTAATTCTTTAGCCTCGATATCTTTGCTTAAAATTATACCCCCTTGACCCCCTTTCAAGATAAATTTGTAATTTTTCGGTAGCCGGTTTCTCCTAAAGTACAGGCTCGCTATCGCTCGCCAGGAACAAATCGACACCTAAATAAAAAGAAAAGTGTTAATATTGACAAAGAAAAGGGGCGAGAGGTCTTAAAATCGCACAACTAATAGGCCGAACGAGAAGGTGGGCAAAGCCTATCCCCCCTTAAAGCCATTACGTTAACCCGGGATCCTTACGGTCTCATCTGGGCCCACCTCCTCACCTTCACTTTATGGTACAAGTTCCCCGGGGCCTGGCTCTTTCTCTCTCTCTTCTAGCTCTTGACGACAGACTTTCTTTCTGTCTCTGTTTGTTATTTTCTGTAGTTATCTCTGTCTGTCTGTCTCTCTCTTCCTTTCTTTCTTTCTTTCTTTCTTTCTCTTTCTCTCTTTCTCTCTCTCTCTCTCTCTCGCTCTCTCTCGCTCTCTCTCTCTCTCTATATATATCTATATCTATCTACGTTATAATTTTCTTTCAACTCCTACAAGGTTATGCTGTATCTAGTGGAAGTAACCCTTAACCACCTAGCTTGGATCGTAAGCTTTGTGTGGACAGTGTATCTTTGTCAGTCTATGTAAATTCCTCTCTCGGACACCTCTTTCCAACTTTTCCTCATCATTTGCCTTTATTTTCTTCAATTTCAACTTCCATTTTCTCCCCTCCTAGCGTTTTTTTGTTTTTGTTTTTGTTCGCGAAATATTGTTTTGACTTTTCCGAATATCTTTTATTTGGATGTTTACCAATTTTGTGTGTGTTATTGTTGATGTTTATGATATCTATTTAACATTAGAAAGCGGTAATTTGGCTACTTGCGAGTTTCATTCTATAAAGAACTTGGACCCGTTAATATCGATTTTAAGCAGAAATGCAATACTAATGTAGGTTTTTGGCGGATAGACAGTATGTTGAATTATATTTTATCTGTTGTTATAAATGAACTACAACCGTATGTATTTTAGCTGTTAATTATGTTAATATCGATGTCTACAGCTTCAATTAAACGGTACAGCTTCAACTTCCTTATAGCCCGAAATTCGCAAGTGGTTAATTGGTGTCTCAGGTCGTTCCAAGTCCTCAGTACTGGTAAGGTATAAGGCTAGGTTAACCCCTTGAGTATTATGATGTATTTTGGATGTTGGTCTTGACTATTAACCACTTCTGTACTGGCGACGTCTTGCTTACTTTATTCTGGCTACTATTGAAAAATGTTCTTAGCTTAAAAAGGGCCTCCAACAATTAATAGGCTTCGATCTATCTCACTTAACCCTTTTTACTACAACAGATCCTTCTTAAACTGCACGAAATCGTCTAAATATAGCTAGAATAAACTTAAAATACGTCTACTGTACAGAAGGGGTTAACTAAATATAGCTGTGTTTAGACGATTGTGTGCAGTTTGAGATGGATCTGTCTTAGTAAAAGGGGTTAAGCGAGATAATACGAAGCCCTTTTAAAACTGAAATAGATTGTCAAATAGTAGCCAGAATACAGTTAAAAAGACGTCGACGGTACATAAGGGGTTAAACTGATAGATAGACAGATTTAAATATAAGTTTGAGATCCTGGTTCCTATAGTCTATTTTTTTCCAGCTGAGCCTAAATTGTCATGTTTCTATCTTTGTTACTCGGCTATATGGTAGATTTTGTAGCGAAATATGATGGTCATTCTGAAAACTTGGCATTAATATGAAACACAGCCATAGTACCGTAGTTTCATATATTTCCATTAAGTATCGAGCAATCAGCTAATAAGAGATTCAATTTACGATCAGCTGGACAAAAATAGAGTATAGTCGGTCTCAATACATGTTTTATACCCCTTGTTCATTGATCTCCTCCACTAACAACTGGACCCGGGCCTATCGCTATTCTATTGAACCACACGTCTCTAACGATTGTAAGCTCGAGCTTAGCTGTATTTTATCTACAGTATGTAATCTCTATTTTCTTACATGAGGCTTTTAGATATTTCTGTGGTTTTCCGGGTATCTTTATCAACAGACGATTTCAACTTGTTCCTCTTCCATGTAGCACAGCATTGTAGTCCACAGAGTAATTAACTTGGCTGTAGGCCAGGTTTTTGTTAATCTGGCCAAAAAGCGTCTTTTCATCTGTTTCTTTACCGCTGTTAATGGACTAGTCATTGTATTGGCTCCTCCTCTACTTCCTCGTTCTTCTCTTATTTGATATTGTATTAGTTAAATTGTGTATTTAATTTAATTTTGCATTTAATTTAATTTTGTATTTAATTTAATTTTGTATTTAATTTAATTTTGTATTAATGTGCTCTTTACATTTATATATTGTTTTTGTTTTATCTTGTTTTATCTGCGCTTTTCCATTTTTTATTTTATTTTTTGTTTTACTTTCGGCGGCAGTGACCTTTGCTGCTGTGAGGATTGGTTGGCCCATTCATTCATTGATTAATTCTGTCTTCCTCCTCCTCCTCTTTTACCTGTTCCTCCTCCATCATTTACCTTCTCTCCTTCTCCTCCCTCTTTTATCCGTTCCTCCTCCATCATTTACCTTCTCTCCTTCTCCCTCTTTACCTGTTCCTCCTCCATCCTTTACCTTCCCCTCTCCTCCCTCTTTTACCTGTTCCTCCTTCATCCTTTACCTCCTCCTCTCGTTCTCCACCCCTCCTCCTTTTTTACCTGTTCCTCCTGCATCCTTTACCGCCTCCTCCTTCTCTACCTCTTCCTCCATTCCTACTCTACCTTTCTCTTCTTCTCTACCTTCTCCTCCATTCCTCTTCCTCCTTTAACTGGTCTCTTTTCCTTTGCCCACTTCCTTCTTCTCATGCTCTACCATTGTCTTCTTCTTCTCCTCCTCCTCCTCCTCCTCCTCCTCCTCCTCCTCCTACCGGCTAACATAAGTGTTCATTTTGTTTTCCTTCTTTCTTTTATATTATTATTTTGTTTTTCTCCTTAGTAAGCTTATCTTCCTATCTTCTGACAGACAACAAATTGTTTGTCGTATATTTTAGTCTTTCTCTCCCAAACTATTGTATTTTTTTTTTTTTTTTTTAGTATACAAATCACTCCATTACCTGTGTCAAATATTTTATGTTTTATTAAAATATCGTAAATAAGCTAGCCTCTTGATATCGAAATTGAGATAGCTATTACCTCCATGTAAACAGGCCCAACAAACTCCCATTAGGTCTACCACATACTATATTTTGTATGCCTTCATACTAACCAATATATCTCTTTTTTTTTTTAGTCTCATGTAATCATAAAATTCAAACACATATTTCTATAGTTTTACAGGCTCTCGACATAGTATCTGATTACTAACATATCTCACATATATTTTTCATTTATTTTCACAGGGCTTTTGAAACTGTATCTTAAATTAATACTATATCATCTTAGCAGCCAAAATGCCTTCGAACTTGAAACGTTGCGAGCAGTGTACAGGTCGATTCGCTGGACAATACTTCAGTGACTACTTCTCCAACCCGGAATGCAGGCTGTGCGAAAACCGCCGACATCTGTTAGAAGGTCTGAACGAAGTAAAAGCCAATTATGTCAAACTCCAGAAGGAATTCTACTCTTTGCAGGAATTTGTTTCCCTCAATGTAGCAGCAACACCAGAAACCCAGCAGGATGTAGGACTACCAGTGCAGGTGTATAGCCAAGACAACGCAACTGCCCTCCCTTCTCCCCCTAGATCTCCTTCCCCACCCAGAATTGACCAGCCGCTAACATCCCCACCAGCCAGCCCACCCGCCCCCCACAACAGCCCTCCATCCCCTCAAAATTCCAGAGTCTCTCCCACCAGCTTTACTCCCGTAAGAAATGGGGCGAGGCAATCAAAAAGGAGGTCACATCTGCCGGTCACCACATTTAATAAATACCAGATTCTGACAGAAACAGGAGACGAAACTGAGGAGACCAGGCTCATTGGAGACTCCATCTTACGAGGACAACTTGAAGAGTTCTGTGGAAGAGTCCCAAACCACAGAAAGCGTTTTTGCATACCGGGTGCAGGTTTGGACGACATCACAGCAGCCTTCGACGATGTCACCATCAACGCTGACGAGAACACCCTGTTCGTTATTCACGCAGGGTCGAACGATGTAATGCGCACCAGATCAGAGGAACTAATGGAAAAATACCGTAAGGCAATCCAGCGTTACAAGAGTAAGTCATGTAACATAATCATTTCAGGCATTCTTCCCAAGATCGATGCAGAGACCGGTTTCTACGATAAGGCGTTCAGTACTAATAACAGACTTAAATCCCTCTGCTCACAGGAAGATGTCGAATATCTCAATCTCTGGGACCATTTCTACAATCAACACATTCTCTTTCAGGATGATGGCTGCCATTTGAATTCAGTCGGAGGAGCACGCCTAGGCAGACTCCTACATGATGCAGTCTGCACTTTCAGATCAAAAAACGACAACCGAGCAGGGGCAGTAGCAGCGACATAAACTACCCCATATCAAATGTAAACTCTATCCAAAATAATATCACGGCCTGCTACGTTAATGCACGCAGCTTACGCAATAAATTCGAAGACCTGGAAGCACTTGCATGTATGGAGGAATGTGATATAATCGGTGTTTCAGAATCTTGGATCAACACGGAAAAGCGTGATTTTTTGGCGGAATACGCATTACCAGGTTATACTCCCTTCAGCTGCGAAAGATCCCATAGAATGGGAGGTGGGGTTCTGCTATATGTTAAAAGTAATCTTCACCCAATCGAGGTAACCAAACCTGCCATAAATAATATTGATACTAGTTACGTTCAAATAAATAATCAAGCAAGCAAGATAATAATTGGCCTAATTTATCGACCTCCTGCACAATCACCCGATACTGACGAGAAACTCTATGATCAAATAGCGGAAATAAGTTGTCAGGAAGAAGCAGTAATATTTGGCGATTTCAATCTGCCAGTCACAACATGGGGCGAACCACTAAATGCTCACGCGGGACATGATCTATATGCTAATCTTCAGGAAAGTGCCCTTTATCAACACGTAGAACACCCAACGAGGGGAAATAACATTCTGGATATTATTCTAACGACAAATGAAAGACTGGTAAATAGCGTTAAAATCGGACCGGAATTTAGCTCTAGTGACCATAGGATAGTGTCCTTTAACATTAAAGTAAATAATGACAAAGACAACGTGAGCACGGAAAAAGTACCAGATTATCGAAGGGCCGACTTTAACAAACTTAGAAGGCATCTTGCCAATACTGACTGGAGTGAAATGACTGAAACTCACGATGTAAATCGATTATGGAACATATTATCTAATAACCTAAACAAAGCAATAAATACAAGCATCCCTCTACGAAACCGGCGCCCAGCAGGCAAATATAAGCCAAAATGGTGGAATAATGAAATAAAAAACATCCTCTTAGTAAAAAAGCAGGCATACCAAAAATATAAGGCAACTCAGAATAATAGCGATAAATTAGAACACGATAGACTGCGTCGAACAACCAAAAATCTCATCAAAGGAAGTAAGAAGAATCTGGAACTTCATATTGCCAGCTCCAGCAAGTCCAATCCGAAAGAATTTTACAGCTATATAAGAAACAGAAAAACGGTAACTTCAACAATAGGACCACTTGTTGCGGAAAATGGAGATCATACAGATAACAAAGTACAAATGGCGAATATCCTAAATAACTATTTTGCATCAGTTTTCACGTCGGAAGATACTACCGGTAACCGACCTACCCCTACGAATCAATCAAATGGCACTGAGCTCGAAAGCTTTACGATTTATGAAGACGATATCCTGTTCGCAATCAACAATTTGAAAGTTAATAAAACCCCAGGCCCTGATAAAATATCCCCAAGGATCCTAAAAGAAGCAAAACACGAATTATTAAACCCACTCGCAAATCTGTTCAACAAATCATTGAATGTTGGGATAGTTCCAAACGAATGTAAACTAGCTAACGTGACACCCATATACAAAAAAGGAAATAAGTCCTCTCCCGGCAATTATCGACCAATTAGCTTAACATCGGTAACGGGCAAATTAATGGAAACCATTATAAGGGACAAAATAGTAAAACATTTGGAAGAAAATAATTTAATAAAAGATTCTCAGCACGGTTTTAGAAATAAACGTTCATGCTTAACAAACTTACTCGACTTCTTCAATGATGTTTACAAATCATATGATAAGGATAGAGCAGTTGATATAATATATCTCGATTTTCAGAAAGCTTTCGATACCGTACCCCACAAGAGACTAATTGACAAAATAAAAGCTCATGGCATAACAGGAAAAACTCTGAAATGGCTCGAAAATTGGCTCTCAGACCGTAAACAACGAGTTGTAATAAATGGTGAAGAATCAGATTGGTGCAAAGTAAATAGTGGCGTTCCCCAGGGTTCGGTATTAGGTCCTATTCTTTTTATAATTTACATAAACGACTTAGACGAAGGAATAGAATGCAAAATTTCGAAATTTGCTGACGATACAAAAATTACTAATAAAGTAACCTCAACAGTACATTGGCAAAAACTACAAGGTGACCTAGACACTTTAGAAAACTGGGCAGAAAAATGGCAAATGAAATTCAACATAGAAAAATGCAAAGTATTGCACATCGGTAGTAACAACGCTAAAAAAGATTACTCAATGAACAACATTCAACTATCAAATACAAATAATGAAAAGGATCTGGGAGTTATAATATCAAGTGACCTGAAGCCGAGTAAACAGTGTACAGAGGTAATAAAAACTGCTAATAAATTGGTGGGTTTCATCGGCAGAACATTCAAATTCAAATCAGAAAAAATCATACTTACTCTATTCAACTCATTGGTGCGTCCCCATCTCGAATACTGCGTGCAATTCTGGTCACCGTACTACCGAAAGGACATAAATAAACTTGAAAGGGTGCAACGCAGAGTCACTAAAATGATACCTAGATTGCGTAATAAACCGTACGAAGAGCGCTTAAAAGAACTAAATTTGTTTAGCTTAACAAAGCGCAGAATGAGAGGTGACCTAATAGAGGTGTTCAAAATTTTCAAGGGATTCAGCAACCTAAATGTAAGCGAATTATTTACGATCAATCAAGCAAACACGAGAAACAATGGTTATAAGATTATAGGCAAGCGTTTTCATTCTCACGAGGCGAAGCATTTCTTCTTCAACCGCGTTGTGAATAATTGGAACAGACTACCCTCGAACATTGTAAACTGTAATACTGTCGAAACATTTAAGAACCATCTGGATAAACACATGGCAAATAACCCCCGATTAACACAGTTTCTTTCAGAATAACGCGCAACGAAATGTCAACGCATACCGCAATGTATATTGATTTTCATACATCTGTTCCCTTTCAGAATTGTAGTAAATAGAGTTAGCTTAGATTACAAATCAACTTCTTTTTTTCTCCCTGTCCTGTCCGAATTTCCGTGTCAGTTTTTCAATACTGCATGGTATTTTTCCTATCTGTTTCCATGCCAGCATTAGCTGGAGGGAGTGGTGGGTGGGGAGGAGCCTTCTTCTTTGCTATCCTTTTCTCTACCTCGTAGTCAGTAGATTAGTAGTTTTAGATATCCAAACTGCCCCGTAAGGACCAATAGGTCTGTTGCAGTTTGTTCTCCTTTGTATTCCTTTGTATTCCTTTGTATTCCTCCTCCTCCTACTTGTGTTGCTCGCGGCAGTCTTCTGTTTTAGTCTGGGATTTTGTTTAGCTTTTTATGGGACGCTAATCTGTCTTTGTTCCCTTCGCCGGTTTGTCAGTCAGGCTCTCTCTCTCTCTCCCGCTCTCTCTCTCTCTCTCTCTCTCTCTCCCCTCCCCTTTCTTTTTTCTCTCACTCAATCTCACTCTTTGGCTCTCACTCTCACTCTCATTCTCACTCTTTGTCTCCCCTCTCTCTCTCTCTCTCGTTCCCCCTACCTTCACCCTTCCTCTTTATTTTTTCTCTCACTCAATCTCACTCTCTGGCTTTCACTCACGTTCTCACTCTCTCTCACGCATTATCTATCTCTCTCTCTCTCTCTCTCTCTCTCTCTATCTCTCTCTCTCTCTCTCTCTCGTTCTTCATTACGCAATTAACATTGAAACGTCAATCACACATGGACAGCTGATTAACTTCACATCAATACATAAACAAACAAACAAATGTCATCAATAGTTCTAACCAAATATTCCTATCTATACCGTATACAACCTGAATAAAGGACAAATTATAGATACAATTTTCAAACTTTCTAAACACATGCTAGATTTTCAACATGTCTAAAACGCCTATTCTTCGTCACCAACGTTTGTGGAGTTTTACTTGAATTACTGAGATAGTTTAACTAGGGGGTGACCTGCTTTTGTTCTCTCCTTTTCTCTCTTTAACTGGCTTTTATCCATTCGGCACCATTCAGCCTACTGTTTTAAGACGTTTATCCCCATCCAGGTATCGATTTTTTCCTGGCGAGCGGCAGCGAGCCAGCATATCTAAAACAAAAATTTGACAGCAGGCTAAATTTGTACATTTTTCGATAGACAAATATCTTCGGCGTACCCGGATTTCTTCATATAGTGCTGGCTTGCTATCGCTCGCCAGGAATAAATCGACACCTGGATGGGGATAAACGTCTTAAAACAGTAGGCTGAATGGGGCCGAATGGATACAAGCCAGAGAAAGAGAGAAGCGGAGATAAAAAAAAGCAGGTCACCCCCCCCTTAAGAAAGGATGGCAGTAACTGATTTGAAAAATCATTGGCTGACACATTTGGTCGACGGAATTGATCAAGTTATTATCAAATGTCTTCTTCAAAATTGACTCATCAATTCAGAAGTTCCACAGACTTATATCCTTGTCCGATAGCTATTAAACTAATGTAGCCGTATTGTACCGGAGACGTCTTTTTAATAGTATTCTGGCTGTATTTAGACGATTTTGTGCAGTTTATGGAGGATCGATGGTAGTAATAATGGTGGAGTGAGATAGTTCGAAGCCTTTTAATTGTTGGGGCCCTTTTCAAACTGAATAAAATCGTCTAACAGTAGCCAGAATAGAGTGAAAAATACATCGCCGGTACTGAAGGGGTTAAAATAATGTACTGTACGTCCATAATGTTATTTATGAGTTTGATATGAGTATAGCGGCAGATAACTTGAAATTAGTTAGATTTAGATTGCAATTAACGTTCTTGAAGGATTGACATATTAAAAACAGTATTGCTCATTCTGGGTAACTGATTTCATTAATGGCAAATGTCAATCAATTATCGTCCAAAGTCACTATATTCACTATTTGTCAAGGACATAAAACAACTTAGACACAAATAGGCTATGATTTACAGGCATAACATTAAGTCACTATACTCACTATTTAATAAGCACGTAAACACAACTTAAATAGGAAAGGGGATAATAGGTATAGCATTGACCTTAGTCTTCACAAATAGTACAATCGCGCTAATAAGTGATGTCTCGGCACCAAGTATGTTTTCAATAATTGGTATCAGCAATATCCAAGCTTCATTTCTTCATATCGAGTGAAATATACAAACATGTTCCTACACTTACCTGCCCTATTCAACATCTGACAGACATTAACACAGCACAGAACAAGCCAAACGTAATGACAGCTTGGACATGACTTATTAGTGCGACCGTACACTGCATTGCAGTAGAACGCTAGAAAAGATCTTTGTAAAAGGAAATTTTAGATGCCTCTTGCACTTTAAGATGCTTTAATGCGGAACAGCGTCTTCGGAAACATGTATTTGATATTGTAAAAGGTGAATAGAATTTTGGCACAAGGTTGTACATAATTAAATATCATTATACAAATAAGAACAGCTAATTGGAGAGTTGGACAAAGCTGCGCATGCAAATTAGTGAGTAATAATGCGTAATGAAGGATCCTTGATTTAATAACCTTACCACGCAACTCTCTCTCATTCTCTCTCACTCACTCACTCACTCTCACTCTCACACTCACTCACTCACACACACTCTCTCTCTCTATCTCCTTGGTTCCAGGTGTGTTTATATTCTCGCCCGGGCCACTCTCCCCATGCCAACCCCCCTTTCTCCCCCCACTCCTCTCCGTCTATCTCCCCTACCTGTTTCTCCCCTGCGTGTCACCTCCGGCCCCTCCTTGCCCTTATTTTGTCTTGCTCTGTTTGTTAAGGGATGATGGGCGTATTTATTTGTTCATTTACGTATCTTTTTTACATGTGTTTACTTTCCTCCCTTGACCTCCATCAAGCTTAAATAAACACCCTCCCAAGACGTAACCTCCTTCAGGATTAATGTGTAAATTTTTCGATGGAAAAAGGTCCGGTTCTTCTTAAAATACGGAAAAAATCAACACCTAAATGGCACGAACAAACCTTAATATTGACAACAAATGGGGGGATAAGTCTTAAAATCGCCAAACTAATGGACCGAACGTCTTAAAATCTGAAAACTAACGAGGTAGAAAGACCAGAAAAACGACCCATCTCGCCTCAATTCTATATTTACCTTAGTTTACCCTCTTAGTTTACTGCTCTAATGTTGTTTTCTTTTATTATACTTTATTTGTTTGTCTTTATTCGACTGGATGTTAAGGGGAGATTTCCACTTGAGGGACTTTTTTTTTTACCCCTTTCTCCCTCATGTTTAGCCCCATTGCTTTTGAGTTTTTAAGATGTTCACCCCATTAGTTTGGCGATTTAAGAACGTTCGCCCCATTTCTGTCAATTTCAAGACCTTTCGTACCATTTAGGTGTCGATTTTTCCTGGCGAGCGATAGCGAGCCTGTAATTTAAGAGGAACCGGCCTTCGGCCGGGAAATTTGTCTATCGAAAAATGTACAAATTTATCTTGAAAATGGGTCAAGAGGGGTTAATTTTAAGCTTGATGGAGGTCTAGGGAATAAACTAAATACCTCCCCTTTAATTATATTGAGTTATATATTACCACAGTAACTGAATACATTATTTTGTATTTAAATTGAATATATGTTTTACTCTATCATAATTGTCTCTCTCTCTCACCTTTCTCAATGGGTACTCCCATTTGTGCGAGTATCCTAGGTTCGAATCCTTGGAGTACTACATATGTTCTTTAGTTGCATTGATTTCATCACTTAGGTTTATTTGTAAGTTAATTGGTGGGTTGGTAAAAATATATGAATATATATTCTAAATATTTTTCATTTGTTTTTGTACTCGGGTTTTAAGGGGAGGTTTTTTAGTTTGGTCCCTAGATATCCATCAAACTTAAGATTACACCCCCTTGAGCCCATTTCAAGATACATTTATACATTTTTCGGAAGAAAAATGTCTCGGCTGAAAGCCGGTTCCTCTTAAATAACAGGCTCGCTATCGCTCGCCAGGATAAAATCGACACCTAAATGGCACGAAAGGTCTTAACAAAGACAAAAATGGGTCGAAAGTTCTTAAAATCGTCAAAATAATGGGGCGAACGTCTTAAAATTAGAAAAAAAACAATGGGGCTAAACATGAGGGAGAAAGGAGTCTAGAAAAAATCCCTCAAGTGGAAATCTCCCCTTAACATAGTCTTGTTTGAGTTCCACAAGATTATACTTCATGTTTCCTCCACTTCTACTTCATGTTTCCTCCACTTCTACTTCATGTTTCCTCCACTTCTACTTCATGTTTCCTCCACTTCTACTTCATGTTTCCTCCACTTCTACTTCATGTTTCCTCCACTTCTACTTCATGTTTCCTCCACTTCTACTTCATGTTTCCTCCACTTCTACTTCATGTTTCCTCCACTTCTACTTCATGTTTCCTCCACTTCTACTTCATGTTTCCTCCACTTCTACTTCATGTTTCCTCCACTTCTACTTCATGTTTCCTCCACTTCTACTTCATGTTTCCTCCACTTCTATTTCATGTTTCCTCCACTTCTACTTCATGTTTCCTCCACTTCTACTTCATGTTTCCTCCACTTCTACTTCATGTTTCCTCCACTTCTACTTCATGTTTCCTCCACTTCTACTTCATGTTTCCTCCACTTCTACTTCATGTTTCCTCCACTTCTACTTCATGTTTCCTCCACTTCTACTTCATGTTTTCTCCACTTCTACTTCATGTTTCCTCCACTTCTACTTCATGTTTCCTCCACTTCTACTTCATGTTTCCTCCACTTCTACTTCATGTTTCCTCCACTTCTACTTCATGTTTCCTACACTTCTACTTCATGTTTCCTCCACTTCTACTTCATGTTTACTCCACTTCTACTTCATGTTTCCTCCACTTCTACTTCATGTTTCCTCCACTTCTACTTCATGTTTCCTCCACTTCTACTTCATGTTTCCTCCACTTCTACTTCATGTTTCCTCCACTTCTACTTCATGTTTCCTCCACTTCTACTTCATGTTTCCTCCACTTCTACTTCATGTTTCCTCCACTTCTACTTCATGTTTCCTCCACTTCTACTTCATGTTTCCTCCACTTCTACTTCATGTTTCCTCCACTTCTACTTCATGTTTCCTCCACTTCTACTTCATGTTTCCTCCACTTCTACTTCATGTTTCCTCCACTTCTACTTCATGTTTCCTCCACTTCTACTTCTTATGTTTCCTCCACTTCTACTTCATGTTTCCTCCACTTCTACTTCATGTTTCCTCCACTTCTACTTCATGTTTCCTCCACTTCTACTTCATGTTTCCTCCACTTCTACTTCATGTTTCCTCCACTTCTACTTCATGTTTCCTCCACTTCTATTTCATGTTTCCTCCACTTCTACTTCATGTTTCCTCCACTTCTACTTCATGTTTCCTCCACTTCTACTTCATGTTTCCTCCACTTCTACTTCATGTTTCCTCCACTTCTACTTCATGTTTCCTCCACTTCTACTTCATGTTTCCTCCACTTCTACTTCATGTTTCCTCCACTTCTACTTCATGTTTTCTCCACTTCTACTTCATGTTTCCTCCACTTCTACTTCATGTTTCCTCCACTTCTACTTCATGTTTCCTCCACTTCTACTTCATGTTTCCTCCACTTCTACTTCATGTTTCCTACACTTCTACTTCATGTTTCCTCCACTTCTACTTCATGTTTACTCCACTTCTACTTCATGTTTCCTCCACTTCTACTTCATGTTTCCTCCACTTCTACTTCATGTTTCCTCCACTTCTACTTCATGTTTCCTCCACTTCTACTTCATGTTTCCTCCACTTCTACTTCATGTTTCCTCCACTTCTACTTCATGTTTCCTCCACTTCTACTTCATGTTTCCTCCACTTCTACTTCATGTTTCCTCCACTTCTACTTCATGTTTCCTCCACTTCTACTTCATGTTTCCTCCACTTCTACTTCATGTTTCCTCCACTTCTACTTCATGTTTCCTCCACTTCTACTTCATGTTTCCTCCACTTCTACTTCATGTTTCCTCCACTTCTACTTCATGTTTCCTCCACTTCTACTTCATGTTTCCTCCACTTCTACTTCATGTTTCCTCCACTTCTACTTCATGTTTCCTACACTTCTACTTCATGTTTCCTCCACTTCTACTTCATGTTTCCTACACTTCTACTTCATGTTTCCTCCACTTCTACTTCATGTTTCCTCCACTTCTACTTCATGTTTCCTCCACTTCTACTTCATGTTTCCTCCACTTCTACTTCATGTTTCCTACACTTCTACTTCATGTTTCCTCCACTTCTACTTCATGTTTCCTCCACTTCTACTTCATGTTTCCTACACTTCTACTTCATGTTTCCTCCACTTCTACTTCATGTTTCCTCCACTTCTACTTCATGTTTCCTCCACTTCTACTTCATGTTTCCTCCACTTCTACTTCATGTTTCCTCCACTTCTACTTCATGTTTCCTCCACTTCTACTTCATGTTTCCTCCACTTCTATTTCATGTTTCCTCCACTTCTACTTCATGTTTCCTACACTTCTACTTCATGTTTCCTACACTTCTACTTCATGTTTCCTCCACTTCTACTTCATGTTTCCTCCACTTCTACTTCATGTTTCCTACACTTCTACTTCATGTTTCCTCCACTTCTACTTCATGTTTCCTCCACTTCTACTTCATGTTTCCTCCACTTCTACTTCATGTTTCCTCCACTTCTACTTCATGTTTCCTACACTTCTACTTCATGTTTCCTCCACTTCTACTTCATGTTTCCTCCACTTCTACTTCATGTTTCCTACACTTCTACTTCATGTTTCCTCCACTTCTACTTCATGTTTCCTCCACTTCTACTTCATGTTTCCTCCACTTCTACTTCATGTTTCCTCCACTTCTACTTCATGTTTCCTCCACTTCTACTTCATGTTTCCTCCACTTCTACTTCATGTTTCCTCCACTTCTATTTCATGTTTCCTCCACTTCTACTTCATGTTTCCTACACTTCTACTTCATGTTTCCTACACTTCTACTTCATGTTTCCTCCACTTCTACTTCATGTTTCCTCCACTTCTACTTCATGTTTCCTACACTTCTACTTCATGTTTCCTCCACTTCTACTTCATGTTTCCTCCACTTCTACTTCATGTTTCCTCCACTTCTACTTCATGTTTCCTCCACTTCTACTTCATGTTTCCTCCACTTCTACTTCATGTTTCCTCCACTTCTACTTCATGTTTCCTCCACTTCTACTTCATGTTTCCTCCACTTCTACTTCATGTTTCCTCCACTTCTACTTCATGTTTCCTCCACTTCTACTTCATGTTTCCTCCACTTCTACTTCATGTTTCCTCCACTTCTGCTTCATGTTTCCTCCACTTCTACTTCATGTTTCCTCCACTTCTACTTCATGTTTCCTCCACTTCTACTTCATGTTTCCTCCACTTCTACTTCATGTTTCCTCCACTTCTACTTCATGTTTCCTCCACTTCTACTTCATGTTTCCTCCACTTCTACTTCATGTTTCCTCCACTTCTACTTCATGTTTCCTCCACTTCTACTTCATGTTTCCTCCACTTCTACTTCATGTTTCCTCCACTTCTACTTCATGTTTCCTCCACTTCTACTTCATGTTTCCTCCACTTCTACTTCATGTTTCCTCCACTTCTACTTCATGTTTCCTCCACTTCTACTTCATGTTTCCTCCAATTCTACTTCATGTTTCCTCCACTTCTACTTCATGTTTCTCCACTTCTACTTCAAGTTTCCTCCACTTCTACTTCATGTTTCCTCCACTTCTACTTCATGTTTCCTCCACTTCTACTTCATGTTTCCTCCACTTCTACTTCATGTTTCCTCCACTTCTATTCTATTTTCCTATCCTTCCTACTTCATTAATTTCTCCTCTTTATTTACCCTTGTTTGTTCCTCTATTTTTCCAACCAACCCCTCCTCCTGCCATGTCTCCCCGAATGTTAAACAGCTCCCGGCTTTACCACCTCTGCCCGACCCCCCTTGCCTTAACACTATCTGGTGCAACGTCTTAGGGGTTATTATAGTGTCCTGTTAAATTATTATTGAGGGGTTTAATTATTTTAGTCATTTTCGAACAATGTGTTTTTAGTTTACACCTAGACTTAAAAAAAAAAAACGCCTCTGCAGACCCCCTGCAAACTTTAAAAAACGTCCCCCAGACCCCCTTCAAGCTAAATATGTAAATTTTTCGGTAGAAAAAATTTCCGGCCAAAGGCCGGTTTCTCCCAAATTGCAGGCTCGCTATCGCTCGCCCAGGGAAAAATCGACACCTTAAGGGGTTGAAGCATCTTCTAATCGCCAAACTAATGAGCTGAAACGTCTTAAAATCTCCAAACTAATGGAGTAAAACAGGGAGGAATCAAATTGACCCGCCCTGCACCTAATAGGGTTAACCCTCTCACGTTCTTGATGCAATTTTGAGCCTATTAGGGATACTTTAAAGCCTTTGTTACCATCAGGGGTATTTAGAGACCTTTAGTTTAGTTACTTCAACCTCTGCAGTTGTCTTTGAGTTAGCTGTGGGCAGAAAACTAATTTTGGAGAGGTAATTATACGAGTGAGAGAACTCTATTTAGTATTGCTAATCTGGCAACCTCTGCGGCATATGGTCGTGAGAGGGTTAACCCGTCTTGTGTTACTGTTTATATTATTTATGTCTGTATGGCTTTAATCTTATATTCATGTCTGTATGGCTTTAATCTTATATTTATGTCTGTATGGCTTTAATCTTATATTTATGTCTGTATGGTTTTAATCTTATATTTATGTCTGTATGGCTTTAATCTTATATTTATGTCTGTATGGCTTTAATCTTATATTTATGTCTGTATGGTTTTAATCTTATATTTATGTCTGCATGGCTTTAATCTTATATGTATGTCTGTATGGCTTTAATCTTATATTTGTCTGTATGGCTTTAATCTTATATTTATGTCTGTATGGCTTTAATCTTATATTTATGTCTGCATGGCTTTAATCTTATATTTATGTCTGTATGGCTTTAATCTTATATTTATGTCTGTATGGCTTTAATCTTATATTTATGTCTGTATGGTTTTAATCTTATATTTATGTCTGTATGGCTTTAATCTTATATTTATGTCTGCATGGCTTTAATCTTATATTTATGTCTGTATGGCTTTAATCTTATATTTATGTCTGTATGGCTTTAATCTTATATTTATTTCTGTATGGCTTTAATCTTATATTTATGTCTGTATGGCTTTAATCTTATATTTATGTCTGTATGGCTTTAATCTTATATTTATGTCTGTATGGCTTTAATCTTATATTATGTCTGTATGGCTTTAATCTTATATTTATGTCTGTATGGCTTTAATCTTATATTTATGTCTGTATGGCTTTAATCTTATATTTATGTATGTATGGCTTTAATCTTATATTTATGTCTGCATGGCTTTAATCTTATATTTATGTCTGTATGGTATTAATCTTATATGTATGTCTGTATGGCTTTAATCTTATATTTATGTCTATGGTTTTAATCTTATATTTATGTCTGTATGGCTTTAATCTTATATTATGATTATAACTCTACTCTGTTTCCTTTTTCATTCGTGTGTACTCGGCTTTCGATATGTTCTTGGATTTCCACTAGTTTCTAAACCATTATTAATATATGTGTCTATTGTATTTGTACTTTAATTATATTTATTTTACTCTAACTGTACAATACTGTCTACTCCATTCCTATTGTACAACACTGTCTACTCCATTCCTATTGTACAATACTGTCTACTCCATTCCTATTGTACAATACTGTCTACTCCATCCCTATTGTACAACACTGTCTACTCCATTCCTATTGTACAACACTGTCTACTCCATTCCTATTGTACAATACTGTCTACTCCATTCCTATTGTACAATACTGTCTACTCCATTCCTATTGTACAATACTGTCTACTCCATTCCTATTGTACAATACTGTCTACTCCATTCCTATTGTACATTACTGTCTACTCCATTCCTATTGTACATTACTGTCTACTCCATTCTTATTGTACAATACCGTCTACTCCATTCCTATTGTACAATACCGTCTACTCCATTCCTATTGTACAATACTGTCTACTCCATTCATATTGTACATTACTGTCTACTCCATTCCTATTGTACATTATTGTCTACTCCATTCCTATTGTACAATACTGTCTACTCCATTCCTATTGTACAATACTGTCTACTCCATTCCTATTGTACAATACTGTCTACTCCATTCCTATTGTACAATACTGTCTACTCCATTCCTATTGTACAATACTGTCTACTCCATTCCTATTGTACAATACTGTCTACTCCATTCCTATTGTACATTACTGTCTACTCCATTCCTATTGTACATTATTGTCTACTCCATTCCTATTGTACAATACTGTCTACTCCATTCCTATTGTACAATACTGTCTACTCCATTCCTATTGTACAATACTGTCTACTCCATTCCTATTGTACAATACTGTCTACTCCATTCCTATTGTACAATACTGTCTACTCCATTCCTATTGTACAATACTGTCTACTCCATTCCTATTGTACAATACTGTCTACTCCATTCCTATTGTACAATACTGTCTACTCCATTCCTATTGTACAATACTGTCTACTCCATTCCTATTGTACAATACTGTCTACTCCATTCCTATTGTACATTACTGTCTACTCCATTCCTATTGTACAATACTGTCTACTCCATTCCTATTGTATAATACTGTCTACTTCATTCCTATTGTACAGTACTGTCTACTCCATTCCTATTGTTCCATACTGGCTACTCCATTCCTATTGTACAAAACTGTCTACTCCATTCCTATTGTACAATACTGTCTACTCCATTCCTATTGTACAATACTGTCTACTCCATTCCTATTGTACAATACTGTCTACTCCATTCCTATTGTACAATACTGTCTACTCCATTCCTATTGTACAATACTGTCTACTCCATTCCTATTGTACAATATATACTGTCTACTCCATTCCTATTGTACAATACTGTCTACTCCATTCCTATTGTACATTACTGTCTACTCCATTCCTATTGTACAATAATGTCTACTCCATTCCTATTGTACATTACTGTCTACTCCATTCCTATTGTACATTACTGTCTACTCCATTCCTATTGTACATTACTGTCTACTCCATTCCTATTGTACAATACTGTCTACTCCATTCCTATTGTACAATACTGTCTACTCCATTCCTATTGTACAATATATACTGTCTACTCCATTCCTATTGTACAATACTGTCTACTCCATTCCTATTGTACATTACTGTCTACTCCATTCCTATTGTACAATACTGTCTACTCCATTCCTATTGTACATTACTGTCTACTCCATTCCTATTGTACATTACTGTCTACTCCATTCCTATTGTACATTACTGTCTACTCCATTCCTATTGTACAATACTGTCTACTCCATTCCTATTGTACAATACTGTCTACTCCATTCCTATTGTACACTACTGTCTACTCCATTCCTATTGTACACTACTGTCTACTCCATTCCTATTGTACAATACTGTCTACTCCATTCCTATTGTACAATACTGTCTACTCCATTCCTATTGTACAATACTGTCTACTCCATTCCTATTGTACAATACTGTCTACTCCATTCCTATTGTACAATACTGTCTACTCCATTCCTATTGTACAATACTGTCTACTCCATTCCTATTGTACAATACTGTCTACTCCATTCCTATTGTACAATACTGTCTACTCCATTCCTATTGTACAATACTGTCTACTCCATTCCTATTGTACATTACTGTCTACTACATTCCTATTGTACAATACTGTCTACTCCATTCCTATTGTACACTACTGTCTACTCCATTCCTATTGTACAATACTGTCTACTCCATTCCTATTGTACAATACTGTCTACTCCATTCCTATTGTACAATACTGTCTACTCCATTCCTATTGTACAATACTGTCTACTCCATTCCTATTGTACAATACTGTCTACTCCATTCCTATTGTACAATACTGTCTACTCCATTCCTATTGTACATTACTGTCTACTCCATTCCTATTGTACAATACTGTCTACTCCATTCCTATTTTACAATACTGTCTACTCCATTCCTATTGTACAATACTGTCTACTCCATTCTTATTGTACATTTCCTCTACTTCCACCACCTTCTTCCAATTTCTATTATTATTATTATTATTATTTTTTTAATTATTATAATTATTATTATTATTGTTATGAATTATAATATTATTTTTATTTATATTGTTATCATTAATATTTGCATTATATATATTTATATATTGTATTGATTTATATAGCTTTGACCTGCCCTCCCTTCTCCTGTCGTCATTATTTGTATTATTATTATTAATATTATTATTATAATTATAATTAATAATAATAATAATTAGTATTATTATGTTTATTATGAGTATTTTATATATATTTACTTACTATATATATATTTTCATCTTTGCTCTGCCCCTCCCGTCTCCCATGTCTTCCCAAATGTTGCTCCTGGCTTCATCACCTACCTCCGCCTGTCCCCTTGCCTACATTGTGTGTGTGTGTGTGTGTGTGTGTGTGTGTGTGTGTGTGTGTGTGTGTGTGTGTGACTCTGTGTGTGCGTGTGTGGGGCTGTGTGTGTGTGTTCACCACCTACCCCTCCGGCCGTCCCCTCGCCTTTAACTTGTCTTACTCTATTCTTTCCCTGCCGCCTTCTTGGGGGACATAGCTTCTCCAGTTTCCCCCCCCCCCCCCCCCTCTTCCCACTCTCTCTCTCTCTCTCTCTCTCTCTCTCTCTCTCTCTCTCTCTCTCTCTCTCTCTCTCTCTCTCTCTCTCTTTTCGCTCTCTCTTTCGCTCTCTCTCTCTCTCTCTCTCTTTCGCTCTCTCTTTCGCTCTCTCTCTCTCTTTCGCTCTCTGCAACGATGTGCAGCGAACCCGGTCGGAAGATTTGCTTTTAAAGTACCAGCAGCTGATCAAGTCGTTTAAGGAGAAGTCATCAAGGATCATCGTCTCAGGAATCGTCCCCCGGCTCGGTGTAGAGAGCCGATTTTACAACATAGCCACCAGCACAAATCGTTGTCCTAGCAAACCTCTGCAGGAAGGAGAACGTGGGATTCGTCGACACCTGGGACAATTTCTACTACGATGACTATTTGTTTTCGGACGATGGAGTTCATCTGAACCAGGTGGGAGCAGCACGTTTTGGGCGTCTTCTCAACGATGCGGTGAAGGATTTTCGGAGAAGAAATCGACTCAGCACAGGACAACCAGGAAGGAGGACCGAAGACAGCGAGGACGGCAACCTACAAAGGAATTAAATACTAATCCGTCAAGAACCGCGAATTTGGATAAATCTCCACCAACACGACCCAAATTCAAAACCGTCAGGGATAACGACCGAGGACCGAGGACAGCCATGAATGTAAATGTAGATCCGACCAGAACCAATAATTCGATGAAAGAACGTAATGCGAGTTCTAAAACCGCAACTTTAAAGGTTTTCTATGCAAACGCTCGTAGCATACGCAATAAATTTTCAGATTTAGAGGAACTAGTGTTTACAGAAAATTATGATGTGATTGGCATAACAGAATCTTGGCTCAATACAGAAGATAGAGACTTTTTAGCAGAGTATTCACTTCCCGGTTATGTAATGTTTGAGAACAGCCGAATAAATAAAAATGGAGGTGGCGTTTTATTTTATATCAAAGAAAGTCTTAACCCGACCCTCGTGTCAAAACCTCAAATTGTGAACGTCGACACATCTTTTGTGCTAATAAAGAATAATAAAGGTACAAAAATAATACTTGCGTTAATATACAGACCTCCAGCTCAATCAGTGCAAACTGACCGAGAAATTTACGAACAAATTGCAGATGTAAGTAACTCACAAGATACCGTAATTTTTGGCGACTTTAATTTACCTGTGACCAAGTGGGGCGATACTCTTACTTCACACTCCGGACATGACTTGTATACGAACTTGCAAGAGAGTTCGCTTTATCAATTTGTTCGAACGCCGACCCGTGGTAATAACGTTCTTGACATTGTACTTGCAACAAAAGAAGAATTGATAGAGAATTTGAATGTTGGTGATGAATTCAGTAACAGCGACCATCGTACGATAACTTTCACTTTAAAGTTTACTAGTAACGAACCAAATAGTAGCATCGAAAAAGTCCCTAATTTCAAGAAAGCAAACTTCCATAAACTTAGAGCTATGTTTTAAAGAAACTGACTGGAGCTTTTTAATTAACAATAACGACATAAATACATCTTGGAAGTTATTCGAAACCACTTACCTAAAAGCAGTGCAAGACTGCATACCATCGAAAATACGGCGTCCAGGCCATAATAATAAGCCCAAATGGTGGAATAAAGATATTTCAAACTGCCTGCTTGCTAAAAAATTTGCTAATGATAGATTAAAATCCTCACAAAATGACGAAGAACGGGTGAAATTTGTAGAGCTACGACGCAAAGCCAAAAAGTTAATTAAGCAAAGTAAAAAGACCTTAGAGTTACATATTGCGAATCAAAGTAAAACAAACCCGAAAGAATTCTATAGTTATATCAGAAAGAAAAAAGTAGTTACTTCAACTGTTGGACCGTTAGTCGATGAAAAAGGAGAATACACCAAAGACGAAGTACAAATGAGTAATGCCCTCAATACCTTCTTTGCATCAGTTTTTACAACCGAAGATCTCAGTGATATCCCTACACCATCGCCGATTCAGATTGATAATTCAGATGTTCTAAGCAATATCACCGTTACAGAGAGAGAAGTATTGAATTGTTTAGATAAACTCAAAGTAAATAAAACGCCAGGACCTGATACAATCTCGCCTAGAGTTCTAAAGGAAGCTAAGAATGAGCTCTCCAAACCACTGACATTACTATTCAATAAATCCTTGCAGTCTGGAACTATGCCTGATCAGTGGAAGCTAGCCAACGTAACACCGATATTCAAAAAAGGCAGCAAATCCCTACCCAGTAACTATCGTCCAATTAGCTTAACCTCAGTTGTATGTAAAATGCTAGAAACGGTCATACGAGACAGACTCGTAAATCACTTAGAGGAAAATAACATACTTAAAGATACTCAACACGGCTTTCGTAAAAAACGTTCCTGTTTAACAAACCTCTTAGACTTCTTCCACGATATCCTCAACCTCTACGATGAGAGTAAAGCTGTAGATATTATATACCTTGATTTTCAAAAGGCCTTTGACAAAGTTCCCCACAAACGTTTACTGCTAAAACTAAAAGCGCATGGAATACAAGACGGTGTGTTGAAATGGATAGAAAATTGGCTCAACAACAGAAAGCAAAGAGTAGTCATAAACGGTAAGGCATCTAAATGGACCAATGTAAGTAGCGGGGTACCCCAGGGATCGGTACTAGGACCAATTCTCTTTCTAATTTACATCAACGACATAGATGAGGGTCTCACCTGCACAATCTCAAAATTTGCTGACGATACAAAAATTGCAAATAGCGTACTCTCAAAAGAACAAGTTGACGATATGCAACACAATCTAGATAAATTGTCATGTTGGGCCCAAATTTGGCAAATGAGTTTCAATGCGGATAAATGTAAAGTACTACATGTCGGATACCTAAATGAGAAAGCAAACTATTCGATGAATGGCACTCAGCTTAAGAATGTAAACAGAGAAACTGATCTGGGAGTAACAATATCGAGTAACCTAAAACCGAGTCAACAATGTTCAGAAGTTGTTAAGAAGGCAAACAAAATAATTGGCTTTATAGGCAGGTCATTTGAGCATAAATCCAAAGAAGTTATCCTAACCCTTTACAATTCCTTAGTCCGCCCTCTTCTGGAATACTGCGTTCAATCCTGGTGCCCTTATTACCAAAAAGATATAAACAAGCTAGAACGAGTTCAACGTAGAGTTACCAAAATGATACCTAGCCTAAAGAACAAACCATACGAAGAGCGTCTTAGAGAATTAAATCTATTTCCTTTAACCCAGCGCAGATTAAGAGGCGACTTAATTCAAGTGTTCAAAATCATCAAAGGCATCGACAATATGAACTGTAGTAAGTACTTCACTATCGACCAATCTAATTACACACGGGGAAACGGTTGCAAAATTATTGGTAAATCTTTTAACTCGCACGAATCTAAGAATTTCTTCTTCAATCGAGTTGTCAACTTGTGGAATGGGCTTCCCCGAAACGTTATAGACTGCAGCACCGTTGATTCATTTAAATTCCGCCTAGACAAATATCTCGCATCAAACCCGCGACTGACTGCGTTTGTAAATGAATAACTTTATCCTCCCCTCAGTTACTAACCCATATGTCCCCTACTAACTTCCTAGTCCTGCCACGTTAGTGGCAGGGCAGTAGTTCCCTTTCCAATGTTCCCTTACCCACTCTAAACCACTGTTTGGACACTTGATCCTCAGTGTTTTGGAGGACAAGCAGCCTAGAAGGGTCACTAGATCTGTTGTTGCTTGATTTCCTTTGTACTCCTTTGTACTCCTGTGTACTCTTTCTATTTTGCTCTCTCTCTCTCTTTCTATTTTGCTCTCTCTCTCTCTCTCTCTCTCTCTCTCTCTCTCTCTCTCTCTCTCGTTCTCGCTTTATATATACCACTGTCAGTATATTATTGACATGCTGGACTGTTGCTATCTACTGTTGGTTCTTTTAGGTATTTGATTTTCATAGCTTCTAAAGTTATACACATTTATTCTAAGCTGTTCGTATCACTAGTATTATGCTTCTAGATATACCCATTTATGTATATGCGTATATAGATTAACACAAATAAACTTTCTATCATTCCACGTATAGTTAATTATAATCTGTATATTCTTCGTTCTGTCCGAAGGATGGTTAAGGGGAGATGGGCCGTTTTTCTGGTCCCCCTTCTTCCTCATGTTTAGCCCCATTAGTTTTCAGACTTTATGATGTTAGGTCCATTAGTTTGGCGGTTTTAAAGCTTTTCGTCGCATTTCTTTGTTAATATTAAGACTTTTCGTGTCAATTAGGTGTCGATGTTTTCCTTGCGAGCAATAGCGAGCCTGTAATTCAAGAGGAATCGGCCTTCGGCCGGGACATTTTTCTACCAAAAAATGTACCAATTTATCTTGAAATTTTAAGATTTGGGGAGTGTTTGTGTCTTGGGGAGTGTTTGTGTCTTGGGGAGTGTTTGTGTCTTGGGGAGTGTTTGTGTCTTGGGGAGTGTTTGTGTCTTGGGGAGTGTTTGTGTCTTGGGGAGTGTTTTTATATGGTTGATGGAGGTCTACGGAGGAAACTAAGAAAATAGTAAAATGAAGGATAAATTAGCCAACAAATACGGCCATCCCCCTCTTAGGTTTGTTCTTCGTATATACATCGTAATTCTTGAGCTTCTCAGTCATAATATATATGATCATTTTCTGCAGCAGTATTTGACCTTGTCTTTATATACTGTTTTGGTCTCTTAATTAGATTCCTTTGATATGTGTTTTCTTTGATTTCCAAGAAAACTTCCCTTTTTAAATAAGAATTCCTAATTTTTTGTTCTGCTTCCATTTGCTCACCGAACACGATTTTCGCATTTTTCGAAGGCCAACTAATTTATTTCCAAGCACTTTGAACCACTGTTTCTTTCTCATGTTCTTGTCTGAGTGAAACATTGCCTGCCCGACTCTCTCTCTCTCTCTCTCACACATACACACTCTCGCTCGCTCTCAACGTCACTCACACACACACACACAGTCACAGTGGCCGAGCGCACTAAGTCACCATGCTCTAGTCGCTTGACCCAGGTAACGCGGGTTCGATACCAGCTACCTGCCGGTGAGGTTTCTGTCAACAACTTTCCGGGCTGTGGAGGTAAGGTGTGGATGCGCCACCTCTGGGTTCCACCTGGTTCCGGAGGGTGCCCAACCCCGAAAGGGGTTGAAATAGGGGAGCTATCCCCCCGCCAAAGGCGGCTTTCTAGGGCCTTTCCTAGCTGATGCTGAGAGGATTGGGTTCTAGTCATGTGGTGATGGGCTGGTCTATCAGAGTGAGAGCTGAGCAATCTCTGCCATACCCATAGCTTACTCTGACTGTTCCTTTAACTTATATATTTTCTAGATCTCAAGTGACGGCGTCTCTTCCGTGGATTGACCTCCCAATCTACCAAGATTGGAAGCCAAAGCATCACATTTTTCCCTTGCCCCTCAACTTTCTCTTCATAATTGCTGAGGGGCACAGGGCCCTGGGTGGGGCTTTGGTTTCCCGGGCGTTTCCGCACCCTCCTCAACTCCCCGCCATGGAGTGGCTTCGGTCACCCAGGCTTTATTGTGGTCGGCGGGGAGGGTTCTGTGGGAGCACTCGGTTATGGCCTTGGAATTGCTCGGGGCCTTGGGGCTGTTCGGCCAGGCAGTTTGGGGAACAACAACAACAACAACAACCTGGTTCCCTGCCCACATCCTACCCCATCTGGGGGTATGTAGGCGCTCTTGTGGCAGCCAGAGTCAAATCTGTTGACTACTTAGGATAAGTTAGGTTAAGGACTTGTGTATTTTCAGCCTCATTAGCTGCCGGCTTGAAATACACCGATTATTATTATTATTATTATTACACACACACACACACACACACACACACACACACACACACACACACACACACTCACTCTCCCTCTCTCTCTCTCAATTATCTACAGCAAATACCACTTTCCTTAGCCTCACATTTTGGCTTTCTCTCCTCCGTCATAGTAATTTTCGTTATACTTTTTTTCACTAATATTACCTTTCTCTCTCTATTTATCTATCGCTCAGTCTATATATTTATCTATTACTCAGTCTATCTATTTATCTATCGCTCAGTCTATTTATTTCTGTATGCACGAGTATACATTGTGTCAGTACGAACACACACACACACAGACACAGGCATACACACACACACACACACACACACACACACACATATATAAACATTTACATGCGATATATATTACACTAAGTAGAAAACATTTATATATTTTGCACCAGCAATTACATACGAGTTATGCATCAATTATAATATTGCACAATTTAACTGATACCGATGTCAAAGACCCTCATAAAATTCAAGGTCATTATAGTCAGTAAACTAACGCAATAGTAATCAGCAAACCTGTTCAAAGTGTACAGTTGGCCAAATAAGCCGTTGCTCCGCTGTCATTACGTTGTGCTCACTGTGTGCTGTATTAAGGTCTGTCAGATGTTGAATAGGGTGTGTAAGGGTAGGAACATGTTTGTATATCTCATTCAAAATGATGAATGTATGCTTAGATAATGCTGATACCAATTATTGATCGAAATATATTTGGTGCCACGACATCACTTATTTGGCCGACTGTACAACTATTATTTCAACTCAAAAGCTATCTGGAAATCAATTAAATAAAGTTAATCCTCTGTATATTTTCAGGCTACAGCTGCAATTGTTAATATTTTTTTTTTAGCTCTCTCTATCTCGCTCTTTCACTCTGTATAATTATATATCGTAATGAGTCCTGTATATTTTTCGATTGACTATATATTGTAAGTTATATCTTATATCGCACATTCTATAAAATATCTATCTCTCATATTTGCCTTTTCTATATATTCATTAATTGTATTCCTCTGTAACCTGCATATTTCACTCAAATATATATGCAGGTAACCCAGACTCAATCAATTAATATGCCCAGTCTTATTAACACTCACTATCAATTTAACCATCCTATGTTCCATCAGCATTCTAAGATGACTAACATATAACTGTATACAGTATATGTGTTATACCCCATACTATGTAATACTCATATAACCTATTAACCCCTTTAGTTAATCACATATATCACTACACATTAATAATCACCAAGTCAACCTCATCACAGATATATAAGTATCTATATTGTTTATAAGTATCTATATTGTTTATAAGTATCTATATTGTTTATAAGTATCTATATTGTTTATACTTGCAAAATATAAACAACTTACTGTAAACATCTCTCCCCAATATGCATCACAAATATAACAGTATTAAGCATACAAAGATGAAACAGGATGTCAATAATAAACAGAAAACCTACACATGACCTACCTAATGAATGCTGAGTCAACAACCACACCCTGCCTCGAGCATAGAGGTAGCTTAAGGGGAGGTTTTTAGTTAGTTCGCTAGACCTCCATCAAGCTTAACATTACAGCCCCTAGACCCCCTTTCAAGATAAATGTGTACATTTTTCGGTAAAAAAATGTCCCGGCCGAAGGCCGGTTCCTCCTAAATTACAGGCTCGCTATCGCTCGCCAGGAAAAAATCGACAACTAAATGGCACGAAAAGTCTTAAATTTGACAGAAATGGGGCAAAAGTTCTTAAAATCGCCAAACTAATGGGGCGAACGTCTTAAAATATCAAGAGCAATGGGGCTAACCATGAGGGAGAAAGGGGTCAAGAAAAATATCCCTCAAGTGGAAATCTGCCCTTAATAGTTCACTCCACCCAAGACAGTGAATCAGGAAAGCTATACACTCCTTCTCCTGCACTCGCCCCTTTCCCCTATCACTTATCACTCTACACCAGGGTTCAGTAAAGCGAGGTACTCCAATATTACCTCCTGCTAGTCAACCCTTAACCCTCACTTAAACATTCAACACCTTACACAAGACAAGTTAATCTTGTAGTTAATCAACTCATACGTATAAAGACTACACTATAGTCTACACTCTAAGACATCACAAAACCCCTTTTAACTTAAGCACTTATAACTCACCTAATAACCACTTAGCATTTATAAGAACTGTTGTATCACTATAACTCAATATATTATTAGCTGAAACCAGTTTTCTTTACTCCCCTATATTATATTTCACTATAATAAACAACTAATAATTATACCAAACTACACTTGGTATATTACACGAGTATACCATATACTACAATCGGTATACGGCACCTTTGTCCTAGTCATTCTTTCCTTCATACCCTCTTTTTTCTCCTTGATTCCGTCTATCTTTTCCCCAGCTTTTTCATTTT
The DNA here is from genome assembly GCA_037953745.1 of Lithodes maja. Classification (NCBI taxonomy): domain Eukaryota; kingdom Metazoa; phylum Arthropoda; class Malacostraca; order Decapoda; family Lithodidae; genus Lithodes; species Lithodes maja. The sequence continues at coordinate 43,012 of JBAKBP010007160.1, read as the reverse complement.
TTTTTTTTTTTATAAATCTCCCCGCTCTCGATCAGTCTGTCTCCTGCAGTTCCCGTAACCCTTTTATTACCGGTGACATCCTTTCTGTATTATTTCCGGTATTTTATAGACGATTTGTTTATGCTTGGGAAGGATATATGGTAGCTGCAAGGGTTAATTGAGATTGTCTGTGGCCTTTTAATGGGTAGATGTCCTTTCTAAGCTTAGTAAAATCTTCTAATACTTCCAGAATATAATGAAGAGGACGTCATCGGTATGGAAAGGGTTAACCGTTTACATAATAATCGACTCTTTCTTTCTCTCTCTCTCTCTCTCTCTCTCTCCAACCTTCTTCTTTGCTATCCTTTCCTTCCACTACCTTTATTTTTGGGTCTGCTGTCTCTACTACAATTAAGTCCTAACCACCTCGCTGGTATCGTAAGGTCTGTGTGGCCAGTGTATATATGTAAATCTATGTATCTCTATGTTAATCTATCTCGCACTCTCTCTCTCTCTCTCTCCCTCCCTCCTCTCTCTCCCTCCTCTCTCTCTCTCTCTCTCTCTCTCTCTCTGTTCTTTTCGCTGTAACTTTTATAAATATATTTATAAATCATTACTATTAATATTAATTGTACTCTTATTTTTGTTAATGGGTCACTATGATTATAATACTAATGATAATAATAATACTAAATTATTATTATTATCATTATTATTATTATCATTATTATTATTATTATCATTATTATTATTATCATTATTATTATTATTATTATTATTATTATTTTCGTTGTTGTTATTATTATTTGTATTACAATTATTATTACTACGTTATATTAACATTATTAGCACTGTATGTATAATATTAACATTATTAGCACTGTATGTATAATATTAACATTATTAGCACTGTATGTATAATATTAACATTATTAGCACTGTATGTATAATATTAACATTATTAGCACTGTATGTATAATATTAACATTATTAGCACTGTATGTATAATATTAACATTATTAGCACTGTATGTATAATATTAACATTATTAGCACTGTATGTATAATATTAACATTATTAGCACTGTATGTATAATATTAACATTATTAGCACTGTATGTATAATATTAACATTATTAGCACTGTATGTATAATATTAACATTATTAGCACTGTATGTATAATATTAACATTATTAGCACTGTATGTATAATATTTTAGTATAGTAATTGCAGGACTATTTGCATCCAAACATTTTCTCAATTTTACCTCTTGCTTATATCTTGGGTTATGGAAACATATTGACCTGTGTATAATACCTTTATAACTTTCTATATTTTATATCTTCCGTTATCTAAATATATATAGCGCTTTGTAATACCTTTAATTATTCTATATTTTCCTTATCAAAATATATTGACCTTTTTATATATTTTTTATATTTTATGCCTTACATCATCGAAATATATTGACCTTTCCAAAATACTTTGTATTTATTATTAATCTTCCGTTATCGAAATATATTGACCTTTTCATGCCATTATTTAGTTTGTTTTCTGTTATTTAAGTACTGTATGTTGACCTTTTTGTTTAATAATTTGTATCTTCCGTTATTAAAGCATATTGACCTTTCCATAATAACCTATATATATATATTTTACACCATTTCCCAAGTCTTCTCAAATTCAATAATACTACAGTTCTCCTTGCCATAATAACTATATATATTTCAATTTTCGTTATTAAAGTACATTGACCTTTCCATAATAACCTTTATATATTTTAAGCTTTCGTTATCAAAATCTATTGACCTTTTTTATAATAACTGCATTGAGTTAATATCTTCTAGTATTAAAATATATTGACCTTTCCATAATAATCTCTATATAGTTTACACCATTTCCCCAGTCTTCTTAAATTCAATAATACTCGCTACTCTCCTCCAATTCTCTCTCTCCTTTATTTTCCAACTCGGGATTCGGCCGGACTTTATCTGATTTTTATTGTCAAACTTTATTTACGTTTCGTTTTTCCACTAGCATTTCAGGTACTTTGTTATTTGTATTTTAGTTTATTATATATATTCTTGTATTTTGTTGCTGTTGTCATTGTATTTCTTTCTCTATGTTACGCCTTTTTTCTCTATTTATTTATTTTGTTCTTATTTACCACTTCGCATACTGTATTTTTGTTGCAGTTATCGTTGTATTTCTTTCCCTATTTTATTCCTATTGACTCTATTTTATTATTTTATCTTATTTACCACTTCGCATACTGTATTTTTGTTTGCAGTTATCGTTGTATTTCTTTCTCTATTTTACTCTATTTTACTGTTTTATTACTTATTTATCTACTTTTCCGCTTGCTTTATTTTGTTCTGTTATCATAGTATTTCTTTCTCTATTTTACTCCTCTTTAATCTATTGTATTATATTTGTGTGTATACCACTTCCCATACTATATATTTTGCAGATATCATAGTATTTATTTCTCTATGTTACGTCTTTTTACTCTATTTTATTATTATGTCTTCAAGGTTTCTTTATTGATATTCCCTGGACCTCTTTCTTTTCTAATGATGCACACTCCACCTTGAGCCACATACAAGATTTTGTAAAAATTGGAATGGAATCTTTTATTCCTCATCAAAAGTACAGTAAAAGATCTAATTCACCTAAATGGTTTGACCATAATTGTGCTAGAGTAACTAAACAAAAAACAATAGCCTACAATGCATACACAAGATCAAAAACACATGAAGCCTTTAATTACTTTAGAAACCTCAGAAATCATGCCAAAACTGTATTAAACCTAACTAAATCAAACTTTCTCCACAAGCAGGCAAGTAAACTTCTAAATAATCCAAATGATAACAAAATATTTTGGTCTACTCTTAACTCATTCAAATCCAACTTCACTACTGCTTCATCCATTCCACCATTAAAATCTCCGACTGGCAATCTTGTAAGTGACCCACGAGGTAAAGCTAACCTTCTTGCGGATATTTTCTCCACCAACTCAACCTTAGATGAAATAAATCAAGATGTCCCTGTACTTAATTTTAATTCGCCTGAAATTCCCTCACTTAAGATCCACACCAGACATGTCAAAACTATATTGCAGAATCTCTCAGTAGATAAGGCTCCTGGTCCAGATGAAATTCCTCCAATAGTACTTAAGAATTGCTCCTTGGTGCTCGCTCCTGTATTGGCAAAAAATGTCCGTCTGTGTACTCATATCTCATGCTTCCCAGTACCCTGGAAAGAAGCAAAAATCCACCCAGTTCCTAAAAAAGGTGCCTCTTCAGATCCATCAAACTACAGACCAATAGCTATAACTTCCACTCTTGGTAAAGTCTTTGAAATTATATTAAATAATCACATAATTAAGCATCTTGAGAATAATAAATTAATCAGTGATAGGCAATATGGTTTTAGACGATGTCGATCAACTGCAGACATTCTTTGCCTTCTTACGCATCAAATCAACCAAGCTACAGACCAACATGGTGAAACACATACAATAGCACTGGATATATCAAAGGCATTTGATAGAGTCTGGCATCAATCCTTATTGTCGAAGATGTCACACTACGGCCTTGCATCATTAGTTCCACTAATTTCTTCTTATCTTCATAACAGAAAAATATGTGTAATGGTAGATGGCCTTTATTCTCAATTTCACTCAATAAATGCTGGTGTTCCCCAGGGATCAGTTTTGGCCGCAACTCTGTTCCTCATTCATATCAATGATCTCATATCTACCACTCATAATCCAATACATTCCTACGCAGATGACTCAACACTCCACAGTTCCTTCACATTTACCAATTCTTTCACCCAACCCGATCTTATATATTCAAAAATAAACACTGCAATTTCTCTGAACCAGGACCTTTCTAGAATTAATGAATGGGGACAAGAGAATCTAGTTTCCTTTAATGCACAGAAAACCAAGTACATTCAATGTTCTAACCGACAGAATCTCACTGACTCCCATATATTTTTTAATGATGTAAATATTCCCACTTCCCCTAGTATTGACATTCTCGGTGTAACATTAACTACTAACTTGAGCTGGACACATTATGTTAGAAGCATTGCTAAGAATGCCTCTACAAAACTGGGACTCCTGTACAGAGTTCGAGAATTCTTCACTGACGAGCAGTTGGCCGTAATATATAAAAGTCATGTGCGTTCTCAGATGGATTACTGTTCACCTCTGTGGGGTGGAAGTGGAGTGGTTGCATTGAGGTAGTTGGACAAAATTCAAAATAAAGCTATTAGATTAATCAATAACCCTGCAATCACACAGGACCTTCCTACATTATCCATACGAAGAAACGTTGCATCCCTTGCATTATTCTACATATATTTTTACAGCAATTGTTCCGAGGAACTTGCTTCAATTGTGCCGCCTCTCCACATCTTTCCCCGTAGAACTAGGGCAGCTGAGAGCGCCCATGAATTTACACTTTCTCCTCCACAATGCAGAACTTCTGCTTATCAGAATTCATTTATCCCCAGAGCTACTACTCTTTGGAATTCACTTCCCTCGAATTGCTTTCCACAAACTTACAATCTACAAATGTTTAAATCCAGTTGTTATAAACATTTTATGAATGGAGGATGCCTTTAGGCACATGGACCTTTTTGTTTTATCTGTGTTTTTCCTTCCTCCGTTCATTGTCTCTTAAAAAAAAAAAAAAAAAAAAAAAAAAAAAAAAAAAAAAAAAATTACCACTTCGCATACTGTATTTTTGTTGCAGTTATCATTGTATTTATTTATCTATGTTATGGCTGTTTACTCTATTTAGTTATTTTTTTCTTATTTTCCACTTCGCACTGTATTTTTGTTGCAGTTATCTTTGTATTTATTTCTCTATTTTATTCCTATTTACTCTTATTTTATTATTTTGTCTTACTTACCACTTCCCATACTGTATATTTTGCAGTTATGATAATATTTTCCTCTATTTTACTCCTTTGATCGTACATCTCCTCGAACCCTTTACTACTGCATTTCTATGATATCCTCTTCATCTAGTGTGTCTCTTACGATGGGTCGTTTTTCTGGACCCCTTTCTCCCTCGTGCTTAGCCCTATTAGTTTTGACAATTTAAGACGTTAGTTTGGCGATTTTAACGCTTTTAGCTCAATTTCGTTGTCAATTTTAAGACCTATCGTGCCATTTAGGTGTCGATATTTTCCTGGCAAGCAATAGCGAGCATGTTATTATAAGAGGAACCAGCCTTCGGTCGGAACATTTTTCTATCGAAAAATGTAAAAAATATCTTGGGGGGGGGGGGGGTCTAAGAGGCGTTTATTACAGCTTGATTTTGGCCCTGTCACTCTTTCAACTATGGGGGAGGCACTCGCTACAGGCTGTTCTGTCTTTTGCCTCCCTCACTCACATGGAAGAACAAAAAATGTAGGTCGCCCTTCCTAAACTGAATTTAATTGTCTAATAATAGTCAGCAAATTGAAAAGAAATACGTGTTGGATCTTGAAAGGGCTTAATACTGCAATGTGTCTGTCTGTGGAGTTCCCCGTCTTGAATCGATGCCTTGGTCATTTCTTCGGCTTCATTGCTTTTGCTATAGTCTCTCCTCTATCTTTACACGCTCCATTTTCTTTCACTTCTCGTCAGCTATCTTTCTCTCTTTCATTTCGCATTTCACCTTTAAGGGGGGTCACTGGCTTTTTGTTTTTTATCTTTCTCTCCTTGTCTCTCTTTCCCTGGCTTGTATCCATTCGGCCCTATTCAGCCAACTGTTTTAAGACGTTTATCCCCATCCACGTATCGATTTCTTCCTGGTGAGCGATAGCGTGCCAGCATTGTATGGAGAAATCCGGCTTCGCCGGAGAAATTTTTCTATCGAAAAATTTACAAATTTAGCTTGCTGTCAAAACAAAAATATATAGATGCTGGCTCGCTCCCGCTCGCCAGGAAAATATTGACACCTGGATGGATGTAAACGTCCTAAAAGAGTAGGCTGAATGGGGCCGAATGGATACAAGCCAAAGAGAGAGGGAGAGAAAGATAACAAAAGCGAGGTGGGCTCCCTTAAGCCAATGACAGCTTTATATCTTGGCAGTTATGTATCTATCTTTGTATTATTATTTTGTATTGTGTTTATAAATTTGGTTCTCTTTATAATGATCTTTCTATATTTCACATGTTTCATCTGTGTTGTTTTCTTTTGTCTTTGTATAATAATCTTGTCTGTAGCACAATACTACTACCGGGTACATAATTTGTAATTCTAATTGTCTTTGGATGCTTTTATTGTGTAATGCCTATTATTGTTTTAGGCTCTCCTACAAAAGATAAACATTATATTATTGCATATTACCCATTGCAATAATATGAGGATACCAAGGGACTGGAGTTCTTGAAAAAGGGCTCCAGTCCTGACGGTATATTTGACTTACAGTGTGCTGGCTTAATAATCCAGAAGGGTTGATAGCCTCTGAAGTCCTATTTAAACTAACTGATATATATGAGGATATGGGTAAAAACAACAAGTGGGTGAATGAAAATACAATGGTCCAATATTTTTTTGAAAGATACACTTGAAATTAAATGTTATCTTTCACCGTCTCTCTCTCTCTCTCTCTCTTAAAAAAAAAAAAAAAAAAAATATGTAAGTGTATGTGTGTGCACTGTACAGTATGTGTATATATACTGTATATGTATGTATGTGTATATGTGTGTACCGGTGTATATATGTATATATATATATATATGCATACATAGTTTGTAAGGCCAGACTGCCTAGTAAGGACCTTGAGGTCTGTGTGGTCTGTGTATCTATGTAGCTCTCTCTCTCTCTCTCTCTCTCTCTCTCTCTCTCTCTCTCTCTCTCTCTCTCTCTCTCTCTCTATCTCTACACACACACACACACACACACACACACACACACACACATTTACATACATCATATAATTCACAGTATGTAATTCAAGTATATAATTGACACTATTAATAAACGTGGATAAATGCTAGTGGAGGAGGAGGTGGGGATCAGGAGGTCAGAAGTGTGGGAAGCCATGAAAAGAGTGAAGTTGGGGAAAGCACCAGGAACAGATGGCGTGTGTGGGGAAATGTTGAGGTATGGTGGTGAGATAGTGATAGAATGGGTATGGAAAATGTGCAAACTAGCATGGGAGAAGGGGAGTGCACCCGATGACTGGAAGACTGGCATAATAGTCCCGCTATATAAGGGCAAAGAGGAGTGTGTGGTAACCACCGAGCAATATGTCTTCTAAGCGTAGTAGGGTAGGTATACAGTAGGGTAGTGATTGAGAGAGTGAGAGTGAGAACGGAGAAATGGATAGGCGACGAGCAGGGAGGTTTTAGGAAGGGAAGAGGATGTGTAGATCAGATTTTTACCCTGAATTGTGTTGTGGAGAAGTATCTGGAGAAGAAACAAAAGGTGTATGTTGCCTTTATGGACTTGGAGAAGGCCTATGACAGAGTGGATAGAGAAGGTTTGTGGAAAGTACTTAAAATATACGGAGTAGAGGGCAAGTTGCTGAAAGCAGTGAAGAGCATGTATGAGGGTGCAAAGGCGGCAGTACGTGTGGAAAGTGAGCAGAGCGAGTTCTTTGACCTGAATGTTGGTTTGAAACAGGGGTGTGTGATGTCCCCGTGGTTGTTTACTGTATATATGGATGGAGTTATGAAAGAAATACTATCAAGAGCAGTGGATGTCGGTGTATCGCTGAAAAGGGAGGGAATTGAGTGGAAGCTACCTATACTGCTGTTTGCGGATGATACAGTTCTGATGAGTGATAATGAATGGGAGTTGCAGGGTCTGGTAAATGAGTTTGGAACAGTGTGCGAAAAACGGAATTTGAAGGTAAATACGGGGAAGAGCAAGGTTATGGTCTTCGAAAGGGGTGAAGTCACAGAGTGTGAGGTGAAGCTGAACGGTCAGGCTATGGAGATCGTCAACTCTTTTAAGTATCTGGGCAGTGTGTTGAGTAAAGATGGGACTATGGATGAAGAGGTGCGGGAGAGGGTACAACAGGGGAAGAGGGTTGTAGGAACGCTAAAAGCAGTAACAAGAAATAGGGTGGTCAGTATGGAAGTGAAGAAGTCCTTGCATGACAGTGTGGTATTCCCGACACTGACTTACGGAAGCGAAGCATGGACGTTGGTTGAGAGACTCAGACCAAGAGTGAGAGCAGTGGAAATGAATTACTTAAGGAGTGCGTGCGGAATTACATGGAGGGATAGACAGACTAATGAGGAAGTAAGAAGGAGGTGTGGTGTGGAGGTAGATGTGCTGGAAAGTGTGAAAAGGAACAACTTGAGATGGTTCGGCCATATGGAACGTATGGAAAGCGAGAGAATGACTAAGAGGGTGTACGAGAGCGAGGTGGAGGGACAGAGGGGGAGAGGTAGACCGAATATGAGGTGGAAGGATGGAGTAAGGAACTACATGAATGAAGGCGGTGCTGGTTGGGAGGAGGGGCGTCGACTGACTGGGGACAGAGGTGCATGGGGGCGGTTCGTTCGTGGCCGCCCCTTCGGGGATCACGGCGTCAGGCAATAGATAGATAGATAGATATAAAAACTCTTTCTTTTGAAATAGGTAATCGTATAAGTTTGTCATAGCCTATAGAGTTTGAGTAGTCCACAAACTATCAAACGGCTGAGCTGCTGTAAGCTTGCTCTGGGAGCATGATATTGTGTCTTTTTGCTATTGTTGGGAGGAGTTATAAAATGTGATTTTTTTTTATAATAAGATGTGTTTTGGTGATAAACTCAGCTTTGTTTTAGTGCCATGCGGTCGCTGGGTGTGGGGGGCTTGATGGGGTTCTGTGTTTGTCAGATTTTAGCTCAGGGTTGAGCGAGTAAAATCTTGGGGGAGGTGTGACGCATGTCCACGTGTGAGCATGCTGTACAGAACGCCTAGTCATGCCCCACTCTCGCTAGGATCGTCAGGGCAGGAACTTTGGCTGTAGTCTATGTAGAGTTTCCTAACTTAGTTCATGTGAGCCGTTGTACTATAAGTATTATGAATATGAATTTTGTTTTCATCTGAGTCAACGAGTTCTATTTTATATCATTAGTTATAAGTATTGTGTGTAAAACTTATTTGTAATGATGGGAAGAGAAACAGTCACAGTTGGGGGTCAGTGGGTGCGCCAGGCGGGAGGTGGGCCTAACTCACTAGCACTCCTCCCTCCCTCAGTGCTAGGGGAGCCTTTGTGTATCCCAGAGGAGAGAGAGAAATTACGTAATGGTTGTCAGTGGGCGGTCCTTAGTAGTTCACGTTGGGCACACTAGAGGGCCGGGTATAAAAGGGAAGTCTAGCCATTTTTTCATCAGAACTCATTAGGCAGAGCGACTTCTTATTTCCCTTGCTAACTATATATATTCTTCTGACTGATGGGAACTTTCTTTACTACCTTACATTCTTATCTCCTCTTTTCCCTACCCTGTTTAACTTCCATGGTCCCGTTGGTGCAGAGCTAGTAAGCCAACGTATTATCGCTTGAGTTCTCACGAGATACTTGCCTATTAGATATCCTATTTTGGAAGGGTTGACTTAGAATAGGATTAATTTATGTTTGTTGCACTTGTATATGCATTTCCCTGTGTGTTATTATTATTATTCCTGTTTTCTGCTAGTCTAGGTAATGCTAGACTGGGGTAAGGCTTTTCTGTGTGTGACGCATGTCGAGTATGAGCATGCTGTACAGAACGCCCAGTCAGGCCCCACTCTCGCTAGGATCGTCAGGGCAGGAACTTTGGCTGTAGTCTGTGTAGAGTTTCCTAACTCAGTTTATGTGAACCGTTGTACTATAAGTATTATCATTATGTATTTTGTTTTCTTCTAAGTCAACGAGTTCTATTTTATATCATTAGATATAAGTATTGTGTGTGGGACTTATATGTAATGATGAGAGCAGAGAGAGAGAGATATTACGTGGCGGGGGGTCAGTGAGTGCGCCACGCGGGCCGGTAGGCCTAATTCCCTCCTCCCTTCCTCCCTTTCAGCGCGTGGGAAGTTCTTTGTCGATCCCAGATTGAGAGAGAATATGACGTCATGATTGCCAGTGGGCGGTCCTTAGTAGTTGGCGTTATGCTCACTAAAGGGCCGAGTATAAAAAGGGAGGTCCCGCCGCATTTTCCTCAGAACTCATCAGGCAAAGCGACTTCTCATATCCCTTGCAACTATCCATATTCTTCCGACTGATGTGAACTTTCTCTACTCTCTGAACAGCCTATCTTCTTCCCTTCTCGTCCCTGTTTAACCTCCATGACCCCTTTGGTGCAGATTTAGTCAGCCAAAGTATTATCGCTTGAGTTCTCACGAGATAAGTGCCTGTTAGATAGCCTATTTTTGGAAGGGTTAACTAGAATAGGATTGATTGATGTTTGTTGCACTCGTATATGTATTTCCCTGTGTACTATTATTCATGTTCCTGTTTTCTGCTGGTTTAGGTAATGCTAGACTGGGATAGGGTTCCTCGAGTTGTGATTTCCTATGAGTGCTAGGTTGGTTGAACCAGCACAATTGCAACGGAGACGTGGGAAGCCTAGGGGGTCTTTTTGATTGTGTACCGTGGGAGTTTAGCACTGTGTTGCGAGTGAGGGCTTTTGCCTGTGCCACCCAACACTGTGCTATCTCATTTGCTTGACTTTGAGAGGATCGCCAGGAGAGAACCAGATACTAGTGATCTGGATCTCTCAAGAGAGCATCCCGTCAATTACCGTAATTTGGCCGCACAGTCTTAAGGACCTCGCTAGGCTACGAGCCGCTTGCTCAGCCATTGTCTCTTAACCTTAGATATCCCAGCTAGACTTTGCTCGACCAGCAGATACAGCATAGTATTGAAGCTTCTCCTTATGTATATTATTGTTTAAGCACTATTGATTTCATGTGTGGCACGCTTAGCTACTTCAGAGATTAGTGGCCCACGAGCACAATCTTAGTAGGCTATTGCCAGTGCATTGTCGGAGTACTTCTTCTTAATGTTTGCCATATCCTATTGCTTATTCTTATAATTCTTCTTATGTCAATTTAAAGCCTTTAATTACCAGTGAGTTATTCATTAAATTGCTGTTCAAAATCCGATACTTACTTCTTATGAGTATTCGAGAAGCATCTAACTTATCAGAAGATTCCTTGCTTGATGCTCGAGGACTATTGTTTAACGTAACGTAATAGTGCCGATCCGAAGTAGAGGGTGGAGGACTTCTTAAGTTCTTAGTTCAAGGGTGGATTACTTCGGCTTCGGCCAACACTATTCTTTAGTGTTGTAATACTTTCTTCTTTGTTTGATTGTTGACCAGACTAGATAACTCCCGTCTTGTTATTAGTCTGTTGTGTGAAACGCTAGTACCGAGTTCTTGTATACCCCGTTATAGCAGATAGAACTCTGGAGGGTAGTGGCGTTTTTTGTTCGGCTGGCAGTACTCTGGGGTTGGGATCGTGTGTTTCCGTTGTGGCAGCGAGCCATACTCGAGTCCTGTGTAAGAGCCCTAGTGTACCCGAGTGCCCGGTCGTAACAAATGGCGACCTTGCTTAGGATTTTGTGAACAGTATAATTTTTTGCAGAGTTGTACAACATTTGTTTGTTCGTACTTTAGCGTGCATATTGAAGAATATTTTTTTTTGTAAGGCAATTAGGAGAGCATTTAAGAGACTCCAGTTAATTTAGTAATTAGTGCTTGCATAAGGGAGTTTAACACTTTTGTCTCGAGAATTTTTTGGTGAACTTCAGTATGTCGGGCCCTAGTACTGACGAGGAGCGAGAGATGCTAAGTGAGGAGGTGCCGTTAGTAACTAGTGAGGAGGATGCTAGACTTTTTGTGAGTAAGCAGTACCATGTGACGGAGGAGAGGCTGACTGGGGTGAATGTTTATGGCTTGCACCTGATAGCCAAGGTTTTGGGTCTATCCAATGTAGGAGGGATGTCCAAGGGGGAGCTGATTTCCTGGGTGTTGCGTGGGCGACATGGGGTTTCGGAGGAGAGGGCGTTTGGGGGGGTTCCTCCCCAGATCCCCTCTCACTCGACTCCCACAGTGCCGTCCACTCAGTTGCCGGAGGTTAGCACTCTCCCACAGAGGGATGAGCATTGGAAGATTGGAGGGCCCTCGGGCGGTGCGTATGGTGGTTCCCCAGTTCTTGCCCCCCCTCCTTCAGTAGTGGCAGCTCCCTCTTCCGGCCTGTCTCCTGAGATGATATTTAAACTCGAGCTTGCTAAAATGGAGAATGAGTCTAGGAGGTATGCAATCGAGGCTGAGACTAGGAAGCAGGAGATTGAGTCTAGGAAGCAGGAGAAGGAGATTGAGGCTGAGATTAGGAGGCACGAGGCTGAGCTTAGGTACGACTCAGAGAAATATTGTGCTCAAATAGATTTAGATAAGACTCGTGCAGAGTCGACAGGGATTCGGATGGGCCGTGAGGGCCAAGTAAGAGAACAGTCCTTGTCTCACTTAGTCAAATTGGTGCCGGCATTTAGTGAAACTGAAGTCACAGAATTTTTTAATCGTTTTGAGAAGAAGTGTAGGGAGCATAATTGGCCTGAGGAGAAGTGGGCAGCTCTAGTCTCCTCCAGACTTACGGGTAAGGGTCTGAAGGCTTATGATGCACTGCCTTTAGAGTCTTGCATTGACTACCCAGAATTGAAGAGAGCTGTCCTACGGGCATACGAGTTGCAACCAGAAACATATCGATTGAAGTTTCGGGGTGTTACAAAGACTAGGGAGGCGACCTTTCTTGAACATGCCCGGGACTTAAAAGATGCACTTACAAACTGGACACGTTCTGAGAAAGCTGAGACGGCCGAACAGTTGACTGAGCTGTTTCTGCTCGAGCAGTTTTATAAGTGTACAGGTGCAGAAATGACTTTAACTATTAAAGAAAAGAATCCAAAAACTCTACAGGAGGCAGCTGAGATGGCTGACCTCCGGCTATCATTAATTCGTGGGTGCGGGTCTGCCCAGCGTAGTGAGGCAGGTAACAAGGGGCGTGACGCCCCACCCCCCCGAGTTAGTAATATATCTTATGCAAACAAGTACAAGAGTTATGATACCAAGACTGACCACAAGACTAGCACCGTCCCATTTAAGAAGGGGCCGGGCCCTTCCCAGTACCAAGGGAAGCCCAAAGGGGAGTTAGAGTGTTATCAATGTCATAAAAAGGGGCACTTTGCAAGAGTCTGTCCTAGCAAACCACCTACAGCAGCTGTGTCTTTGGCCTGCAACATTGGTGTGTCTCTGAAGCCTTCTGAGTTTGCCCGGGGCAGTTCGTCAGAGGCTGAGGCACAGCCAATGCAGAAGCACCTGGGAGGCTCGAACCCTGCTCAGGATGTTTTTTGCGACCATAGAGGACGGGGTTGCGTGATGTGGGCGGGGCGCAAGCATGGAGTAGAGGTCTTGCGTGATACAGGTGCTTCCCAGACTTTGATGAAAAACTTGACTGGCTACCCTATAAATGCGGCTCGGGTGGTGGTGGTGCAGGGTATTAATGCAACTCGGTCATACCCGCTGGTGCGGTTGGAGTTGGAGGTGGATGGTGTGGCACGTGAATTGGATGTTGGGATTGTGGAGAAACTGCCAGTGGAGGGCGTCGACCTTCTTCTCGGCAACGACTTTGCAATGCCCGCTTCTGAGGTTCTACCCTTAGTCGTTGCCGAGAGGCCGGCCGACGTGAGTAGGGAAGAGCGAGAGTGGGTCGAGCGGTGCCAGGCACAACCCATGGCGTGTGCTGTCACCCGAGCTCGGGCAGCTAAAGTGTCACAGCCTAGTCCTCCGTCTTCAGACCAGCAGAGGAACGATCAACAGGAGGAGGCTAAAGCTGGAGTTGGTTTTAAGAGTTTTGACTCGGCGGCTCTCCTGGGTGATTCAGTATTAGCACCATTACTTAGTTCTGGAGTAGCCCCTGGGCCTGTCATCGAGAGTGACGAGGCTGGGCATGACGAGTCTCCACGACAGCAACGTTATGAACATCGAGAGAGACAGAGGGAGCAGCTCAGTATCGGGGAGGGTCATGCATTGCTCCGGGAGCAGTTAGATCGCTTGGCACCCTCAGATATCCGTCGGTTGCAGCTGGAGGACCCTGAGCTCCAAACGTGTGCTAATGGAGCTGTGGAGCTCGACGAGGACGGTGATGCACAGCCGGGAGATTTTTTTTATTTAGATGGCATCCTGTATCGGCGTTTTCAAGACCCTAACCGTAGCTGGAAGATGGGGTCCGGGGTAGTGGACCAGTTGATGGTGCCGCGGGAGTGCAGGGATAGCCTACTGAGTTTGGCGCATGACACACCGCTGGCAGGACATTTGGGGGTAAGAAAAACGGTGGCGGCTTTGGGGAAGTTGTTTTGGTGGCCGGGGATGAAGTCTCATGTGCAGTCCTGGATAAACTCATGTGATATTTGTCAACGGGTCGGGAAACCAAACCAAGTTATTCCTAAAGCTCCGTTGCACCCTATTCCTGTAATTGGGCCACCTTTTAGTAAGATTGTTGTTGACATGGTTGGTCCCCTCCCTCCCACAAAGGCTGGTAATAAATTTTTGTTAACCATCATGGATGTTGCCACTAGATACCCCGATGCATACCCCATGAAAAACGGCATGGCTAAGACGGTAGTCAGTAACTTGTTGTGGTACTTTTCAAGGTACGGGTACCCGGAGGAGATTCAGTCTGATCAGGGGTCCAATTTCACCTCCAATCTCTTTAAGCAAACAATGCAACAGCATGGAATACGGGCGGTGGTATCGCCAGCGTATCACCCTGAGAGCCAAGGGGTGCTTGAGCGGTGGCATGCCACCCTTAAAAGCATGCTCAGGTGTTATTGTGCTGATAACGGAAGAGATTGGGATCTTGGATTGCCGTATGTACTGTTTGCTGCTCGGGAAGTGCCTGGTGAGAGCCTGGGATTTAGTCCAAACGAGCTGATTTTTGGACACCGAGTCAGGGGCCCCCTTAATATGCTGCGGGAAATTTGGGAAGGAACTGTGCCGCCTTGTTCCTTGTTGAAGTATGTGTTTGAAAGCCGTGAGCGCATGCTTAAGAGTCTGGAGATGGCAGGTCGGAATTTAACAGGGTCACAAGCTTTAATGAAGGACAGGTATGATCGCAAAGTGAAGCTCCGGGAGTTCATTGTGGGACAGGAGGTGTTGGTTTTGTTGCCTTTGGTGGGTAACCCCTTGTCGGCGAAGTATACTGGACCCTATAAAATTGTGGAGAAAATTTCGGACCTAGATTACCTTGTTGCCACTCCAGACAGGAGGAAGAAGAATCAGTTATGTCACGTGAACCTGATAAAAGAGTATGTGAGGCGCCCCTCTGAGCCTCTCACTGTCCCTGTGTTGGCTTGTTGCGGCCGTGGTGGAGAAGGAGAGGGGGACAGTCAAGCTTCAGAGGAGGATAGCTGGGATCACCATGTTTCAGCGGATCAGTGGGCGGGGAACTCGAGCCTAAGGGCTGACGAGGCTATAGCCCATTTGCCTGAGCCGCAATTTGAAGCTATCCGTCAGTTGCTCGGTTTATACCCCACTGTATTCGCTGAACATCCAGGCCTCACTACTCAGGCTATGCATGATGTTGACGTGGGGCACCATCTACCCTTTAAGTCAATCCCATACCGTGTGCCCCCCATAAAACTACCCGCTCTGAGGGATGAGTTGGAGTATATGCTCGGTAGAGGGTTGATAGAGAAAGGTACCGTTAAATGGACTTCCCCCGTAACACTGCAGCCTAAACCAGATGGCAAGGTACGCTTCTGTATTGATTTCCGTAGGCTAAACGGTTTGACTCCAACTAACCCATATCCTCTTCCTCGGGTTGATGATAGTGTTGATAAAATTGGTAATGCTCGGTTTTTTTCTAAAGTTGATTTAGTAAAAGGTTACTGGCAAGTACCTTTGTCCGAGCGCGCTAAAGAGGTATGTGGTTTTGTTGTGGACGGGAGTACCTACCAGTGCAATGTTGTGCCTGACGGACTTAAGAATGCACCAGCAACGTGTCAGAGCCTGATGAATGAAAGTGAAAAGGACAATGATGCGCTGGGGCATTTCGAGATCTATGTTCCAGCCTATGGTCCGGTCGGTGTAGTTTACCCAGATCATTACCCTCTCGAGATCTTGGACCAGTTTCACAATCGGAATATGAGGCTGACCAGGTGGTCACTATGGTTATTGGTATATAACCTGGACATAAGCCATATTGCCGGTTGTGACAACGAGGTTGCATGTGGTCGTTCAGGGGTATATGATCCTGGGTAGATTGACACACGGGTAGCCTCCTGCTTTGGTTTGAGTAGTATTTTGCGCTTGGTGCTTGTTGGCTCGCGGTTGTAGCCCAGCGTATTGGGTCGTAAAGCAGGATTGTTGAGCGTTTGGTATAGAAGAAAATAGGCTGCCCTTATAGTGCAGCCGGAAAAAAACATATTAAAATATAAAAATCATATAAAAACTCTTTCTTTTTGATATAGATAATTGTATAAGTTTGTCATAGCCTATAGTGTTTGAGTAGTCCACGAACTATCAAACGGCTGAGCTGCTGTAAGCTCGCTCTGGGAGCATGATATTATGTCTTTTACTATTGTTGGGAGGAGTTATGAAATGTGAATTTTGTTTTATATATAAGATGTGTTTTAGTGATAAACTCAGCGTTGTTTTAGTGCCATGCGGTCGCTGGGTGTGAGGGGTTTGATGGGGTTCTGTATATCAGATTTTAGCTCAGGGTTGAGCAAGTAAAATCTTGGGGGAGGTGTGACGCATGTCGAGTATGAGCATGCTGTACAGAACGCCCAGTCAGGCCCCACTCTCGCTAGGATCGTCAGGGCAGGAACTTTGGCTGTAGTCTGTGTAGAGTTTCCTAACTCAGTTTATGTGAACCGTTGTACTATAAGTATTATCATTATGTATTTTGTTTTCTTCTAAGTCAACGAGTTCTATTTTATATCATTAGATATAAGTATTGTGTGTGGGACTTATATGTAATGATGAGAGCAGAGAGAGAGAGATATTACGTGGCGGGGGGTCAGTGAGTGCGCCACGCGGGCCGGTAGGCCTAATTCCCTCCTCCCTTCCTCCCTTTCAGCGCGTGGGAAGTTCTTTGTCGATCCCAGATTGAGAGAGAATATGACGTCATGATTGCCAGTGGGCGGTCCTTAGTAGTTGGCGTTATGCTCACTAAAGGGCCGAGTATAAAAAGGGAGGTCCCGCCGCATTTTCCTCAGAACTCATCAGGCAAAGCGACTTCTCATATCCCTTGCAACTATCCATATTCTTCCGACTGATGTGAACTTTCTCTACTCTCTGAACAGCCTATCTTCTTCCCTTCTCGTCCCTGTTTAACCTCCATGACCCCTTTGGTGCAGATTTAGTCAGCCAAAGTATTATCGCTTGAGTTCTCACGAGATAAGTGCCTGTTAGATAGCCTATTTTTGGAAGGGTTAACTAGAATAGGATTGATTGATGTTTGTTGCACTCGTATATGTATTTCATGTTCCTGTTTTCTGCTGGTTTAGGTAATGCTAGACTGGGATAGGGTTCCTCGAGTTGTGATTTCCTATGAGTGCTAGGTTGGTTGAACCAGCACAATTGCAACGGAGACGTGGGAAGCCTAGGGGGTCTTTTTGATTGTGTACCGTGGGAGTTTAGCACTGTGTTGCGAGTGAGGGCTTTTGCCTGTGCCACCCAACACTGTGCTATCTCATTTGCTTGACTTTGAGAGGATCGCCAGGAGAGAACCAGATACTAGTGATCTGGATCTCTCAAGAGAGCATCCCGTCAATTACCGTAATTTGGCCGCACAGTCTTAAGGACCTCGCTAGGCTACGAGCCGCTTGCTCAGCCATTGTCTCTTAACCTTAGATATCCCAGCTAGACTTTGCTCGACCAGCAGATACAGCATAGTATTGAAGCTTCTCCTTATGTATATTATTGTTTAAGCACTATTGATTTCATGTGTGGCACGCTTAGCTACTTCAGAGATTAGTGGCCCACGAGCACAATCTTAGTAGGCTATTGCCAGTGCATTGTCGGAGTACTTCTTCTTAATGTTTGCCATATCCTATTGCTTATTCTTATAATTCTTCTTATGTCAATTTAAAGCCTTTAATTACCAGTGAGTTATTCATTAAATTGCTGTTCAAAATCCGATACTTACTTCTTATGAGTATTCGAGAAGCATCTAACTTATCAGAAGATTCCTTGCTTGATGCTCGAGGACTATTGTTTAACGTAACGTAATAGTGCCGATCCGAAGTAGAGGGTGGAGGACTTCTTAAGTTCTTAGTTCAAGGGTGGATTACTTCGGCTTCGGCCAACACTATTCTTTAGTGTTGTAATACTTTCTTCTTTGTTTGATTGTTGACCAGACTAGATAACTCCCGTCTTGTTATTAGTCTGTTGTGTGAAACGCTAGTACCGAGTTCTTGTATACCCCGTTATAGCAGATAGAACTCTGGAGGGTAGTGGCGTTTTTTGTTCGGCTGGCAGTACTCTGGGGTTGGGATCGTGTGTTTCCGTTGTGGCAGCGAGCCATACTCGAGTCCTGTGTAAGAGCCCTAGTGTACCCGAGTGTCCGGTCGTAACAAATGGCGACCTTGCTTAGGATTTTGTGAACAGTATAATTTTCTGCAGAGTTGTACAACATTTGTTTGTTCGTACTTTAGCGTACATATTGAAGAATATTTTTTTTTGTAAGGCAATTAGGAGAGCATTTAAGAGACTCCAGTTAATTTAGTAATTAGTGCTTACATAAGGGAGTTTAACACTTTTGTCTCGAGAATTTTTTGTGAACTTCAGTATGTCGTGCCCTAGTACTGACGAGGAGTGAGAGATGCCATTTGAGGAGGTGCCGTTAGTAACTAGTGAGGAGGATGCTAGAGTTTTTGTGAGTAAGCGGTACCACGTGACGGAGGAGAGGCTGACTGGGGTGAATGTTTATGGCTTGCACCTGATAGCCAAGGTTTTGGGCAGATCCAATGTAGTAGGGATGTCCAAGGGGGAGCTAATTTCCTGGGTGTTGCGTGGGCGACATGGGGTTTCGGAGGAGAGGGCGTTTGGGGGGGTTCCTCCCCAGATCCCCTCTCACTCGACTCCCACAGTGCCGTCCACTCAGTTGCCGGAGGTTAGCACTCTCCCACAGAGGGATGAGAATTGGAAGATTGGAGTGCCCTCGGGCGGTGCGTATGGTGGTTCCCCAGTTCTTGCCCCCCCTCCTTCAGTAGTGGCAACTCCCTCTTCCTGCCTGTCTCCAGATATGATATTTAAACTTGAGCTTGCTAAGATTGAGAATGAATCTAGGAAGCAGGAGAATGAGGCTAGGAAGCATGAGATTGAGGCTGAGACCAGGAGGCATGAGATTGAGGTTAGGAGGCAAGAGGATGAGACCAGGAGGCATGAGGCTGAGCTTAGATACGACTCAGAGAAATATTGTGCTCAAATAGATTTAGATAAGACTCGTGCAGAGTCGACAGGGACTCGGATGGGCCGTGAGGGCCAAGTAAGAGAACAGTCCTTGTCCCACTTAGTCAAGTTGGTGCCGGCATTTAGTGAAACTGAAGTCACAGAATTTTTTAATCGTTTTGAGAAGAAGTGTAGGGAGCATAATTGGCCTGAAGAGAAGTGGGCAGCTCTGGTCTCCTCAAGACTTACGGGTAAGGGTCTGAAGGCTTATGATGCACTACCTTTAGAGTCTTGCATTGACTACCCAGTATTGAAGAGAGCTGTCCTACGGGCATACGAGTTGCAACCAGAAACATATCGATTGAAGTTTCGGGGTGTTACGAAGACTAGGGAGGCGACCTTTCTTGAACATGCCCGGGACTTAAAAGATGCACTTACAAACTGGACACGTTCTGAGAAAGCTGAGACGGCCGAACAGTTGACTGAGCTGTTTCTGCTCGAGCAGTTTTATAAGTGTACTGGTGCAGATATGACTTTAACTATTAAAGAAAAGAACCCTAAAACTCTACAGGAGGCAGCTGAGATGGCTGACCTCCGGCTATCACTAATTCGTGGGTGCGGGTCTGCCCAGCGTAGTGAGGCAGGTAACAAGGGGCGTGACGCCCCACCCCCCCGAGTTAGTGATATACATTATGCAAACAAGTACAAGAGCTATGATACCAAGACTGACCACAAGACTAGCACCGTCCCATTTAAGAAGGGGCCGGGCCCTTCCCAGTACCAAGGGAAGCCCAGAGGGGAGTTGGAGTGTTATCATTGTCATGAAAAGGGGCACTTTGCAAGAGTCTGTCCTAGCAAACCACCTACAGCAGCTGTGTCTTTGGCCTGCAACATTGGTGTGTCTCCGAAGTTTTCTGAGTTTGCCCGGGGCAGTTCGTCAGAGGCTGAGGCACAGCCAATGCAGAAGCACCTGGGAGGCTCGAACCCTGCTCAGGATGTTTTTTGCGACCATAGAGGACGGGGTTGCGTGATGTGGGCGGGGTGCAAGCATGGAGTAGAGGTCTTGCGTGATACAGGTGCTTCCCAGACTCTGATGAATAACTTGACTGGCTACCCTATAAATGCGGCTCGGGTGGTAGTGGTGCAGGGTATTAATGCAACTCGGTCATACCCGCTGGTGCGGTTGGAGTTGGAGGTGGATGGTGTGGCACGTGAATTGGATGTTGGGATTGTGGAGAAACTGCCAGTGGAGGGCGTCGACCTTCTTCTCGGCAACGACTTTGCAATGCCCGCTTCTGAGGTTCTACCCTTAGATTCTGTATCCCAGGTGGCGGCGTGGACGACATTGTTGCGGCTCTGGAAGAGGTTTCCAGGCTCGCCCCCGCAAGCACTACGTACGTCATCCACGTTGGATCTAACGATGTCCAACGGACGCGGTCAGAGGAACTACTTTGCAAGTACCGGCGGCTGATCAGGTCCTTCAAGGAAAAATCTAATAGAATCTTAATTTCAGGAATTGTTCCCCGGATTGATGTAGAAAACCGATTCTACAACATAGCTACCAGTACAAATCGCCGACTAGCCAAACTCTGCAGGGAGGAGAACATCGGCTTTGTCGACACGTGGGATAATTTTTACTATGATAAATCTTTGTTTTCAGGAGATGGTGTACATCTCAATGAAGTAGGAGCTGCACGTCTTGGTCGTCTGCTGAACGATGCAGTCAAGGATTTCTGTTCAAAAAACGGGGTCAACCAGACCCAAGACAGGGTAGTGTGAGTCAAATACGAACTGAAAATTCAGACAATGCACAATCAGTAACATCCAATTCTAATACTCTTAAGGTGTTTTATGTAAATGCTCGTAGCATACGCAATAAATTTTCAGATCTAGAGGAAATCGTGTTTACAGAACATTATGATATATTCGGCATTACAGAATCTTGGTTAAATACGGAAGACAGAGACTTTTTAGCCGAATATACGCTTCCTGGTTATACAATGTTTGAGAAAAGTCGGATCAATAGAAATGGAGGAGGAGTTCTGTTTTTTATAAAGGAAAGTCTTAATCCCGTCTTAATGTCAAAACCTCAAATTGCGAATATAGACATATCTTACGTACTATTAAATAATAAACGAGGAACTAAAATAACACTAGCTTTATTATACAGACCCCCATCTCAATCAGTGCAAACTGACAGTGAAATTTATGAACAAATTGCAGAAATAACTAACATACAAGATACCGTAATTCTTGGCGATTTCAACTTACCCGTGACTAAATGGGGCGATATTCTTACTTCACACTCTGGACACGACCTCTATGCTAACTTGCAAGAGAGTTCACTTTTTCAATTTGTACAATCTCCGACCCGTGGTAATAATGTGCTTGACCTTGTACTCGCAACAAAAGAAGAATTAATAGAGAATTTGAATGTTGGTGATGAATTCAGTAACAGCGACCATCGTACGATAACTTTCACTTTAAAGTTTACTAGTAACAAATCAAATAGCAGCATTGAGAAAGTCCCTAATTTCAAGAAAGCAAATTTTCATAAACTTAAATCAAAACTTAAAGAAACTGACTGGAGCTTTCTGACTAACAATAACGACATAAATACATCTTGGGAGTGTTTCACAACCACTTACCTTAAGGCAGTGCAAGACTGCATACCATCGAAAATACGGCGTCCAGGCCAAAATGATAAGCCCAAATGGTGGAATAAAGATATTTCAGACTGTCTGCTTGCTAAAAAATTTGCTAATGATAGATTAAAATCCTCACAAAATGACGAAGAACGGGTGAAATTTGTAGAGCTACGACGCAAAGCCAAAAAGTTAATTAAGCAAAGTAAAAAGACCCTGGAGTTACATGTTGCGAATCAAAGTAAAACAAACCCGAAAGAATTCTATAGTTATATCAGAAAGAAAAAAGTAGTTACTTCAACTGTTGGACCGTTAGTCGATGAAAATGGAGAATACACCAAAGACGAAGTACAAATGAGTAATGCCCTCAATACCTTCTTTGCATCAGTTTTTACAACCGAAGACCTCAGTGATATCCCTACACCATCGCCGATTCAGATTGATAATTCAGATGTTCTAAGCAATATCACCGTTACAGAGAGAGAAGTATTGAATTGTTTAGATAAACTCAAGGTAAATAAAACGCCTGGACCTGATACTATCTCACCTAGAGTTCTAAAGGAAGCTAAGGATGAGCTCTCCAAACCACTGACATTGCTATTCAATGAATCCTTGCAGTCTGGGACTATGCCTGATCAGTGGAAGCTAGCCAACGTAACACCGATATTCAAAAAAGGCAGCAAATCCCTACCCAGTAACTATCGTCCAATTAGCTTAACATCAATTGTATGTAAAATGCTAGAAACGGTCATAAGAGACAGACTCGTAAATCACTTAGAGGCAAATAACTTACTTAAAGATACTCAACACGGCTTTCGTAAAAAACGTTCCTGTTTAACAAACCTCTTAGACTTCTTCCACGATATCTTCAACCTCTACGATGAGAGTAAAGCTGTAGATATTATATACCTTGATTTTCAAAAGGCCTTTGACAAAGTTCCCCACAAACGATTACTGCTAAAACTAAAAGCGCATGGAATACAAGACGGTGTGTTGAAATGGATAGAAAATTGGCTCAGCGACAGAAAGCAAAGAGTAGTCATAAACGGTAAGGCATCTAAATGGACCAATGTAAGTAGTGGGGTACCCCAGGGATCGGTACTAGGACCAATTCTCTTTCTAATTTACATCAACGACATAGATGAGGGTCTCACCTGTACAGTCTCGAAATTTGCTGACGATACAAAAATTGCAAATAGCGTACTCTCAAAAGAACAAGTTGACGATATGCAACACAATCTAGATAAATTGTCATGTTGGGCCCAAATTTGGCAAATGAGTTTCAATGCGGATAAATGTAAAGTACTACATATCGGATACCTAAATGAGAAAGCAAACTATTCGATGAATGGCACTCAGCTTAAGAATGTAAACAAAGAAACCGATCTGGGAGTAACAATATCGAGTAACCTAAAACCGAGTCAACAATGTTCAGAAGTTGTTAAGAAGGCAAACAAAATAATTGGCTTTATAGACAGGTCATTTGAGCATAAATCCAAAGATGTTATCCTAACCCTTTACAATTCCTTAGTCCGCCCTCTTCTGGAATACTGCGTTCAATCCTGGTGCCCTTATTACCAAAAAGATATAAACAAGCTAGAACGAGTTCAACGTAGAGTTACCAAAATGATACCTAGCCTAAAGAACAAACCATACGAAGAGCGAAGAGCGTCTTAGAGAATTAAATCTATTTCCTTTAACCCAGCGCAGATTAAGAGGCGACTTAATTCAAGTGTTCAAAATCATCAAAGGCATCGACAATATGAACTGTAGTAAGTACTTCACTATCGACCAATCTAATTACACGCGGGGAAACGGTTGCAAAATTATTGGTAAATCTTTTAACTCACACGAATCTAAGAATTTCTTCTTCAATCGAGTTGTCAACTTGTGGAATGGGCTTCCCCGAGACGTTATAGACTGCATCACCGTTGATTCATTTAAACTCCGCTTAGACAAATATCTCGCATCAAACCCGCGACTGACTGCGTTTGTAAATGAATAACTTTATTGTATACCCCCCTCAGTTACTAACCCATCTGTCCCCTACTAACTTCCTAATCCTGCCACGGACATTAGTTCTAGGGCAGTAGTTCCCTTTCCAATGTTCCCTTACCCACTCTAAACCACTGTTTGGACACTTGATCCTCAGTGTTTTGGAGGACAAGCAGCCTAGAAGGGTCACTATACCTGTTGTTGCTTGATTTCCTTTGTACTCCTTTGTACTCCTTTGTACTCCTTTGTTGCCGAGAGGACGGCCGACGTGAGTGGGGAAGAGCAAGAGTGTGTCGAGCGGTGCCAGGCACAACCCATGGCGTGTGCTGTCACCCGAGCTCGGGCAGCTAAAGTGTCACAGCCTAGTCCTCCGTCTTCAGACCAGCAGAGGAACGGTCAACAGGAGGAGGCTAAAGCTGGAGTTGGTTTTAAGAGTTTTGACTCGGCGGCTCTCCTGGGTGATTCAGTATTGGCACCTATGTTAGAGTCTGGAGAGGCCCCAGGACCTGTCACAGCTAGTGAGGAGGTAGGGCCGGAAGAGACTCCGAGGCAGCAACGTTGCACACGGAGAGAAGAAAGGGTTGCTCAGTTTGATATTGGGGAAGGACTTGGGTTGCTTCGGAAGCATCTAGACAAGTTGGTTCCCTCAGATATTTGTAAACTGCAGTTGGAGGATCCGGAAGTTCAGAAGTGTGGTAATGGGGCTGTCGAGATCAAACACGAGGACGGGGAAGCATGTCGTGTGAACCTGTTGGAGGAGTTTGTGAGGCAACCACCTGAGCAGCCTACTGTCCCTGCGTTGGTCTGCCGCGGCCAAGGTGGAGAAGGAGAGGGGGGCAGTAGGGCACAGGTGGAGGAGAGTAGGGATTGTTATGTCTCGGCGGAGCCGTGGGCGGGGGACACGAGTCTGGTGGCTGTGGAAGCGCTAGAGCACCTGCCTGAGCAGCAGTGTGCAGCACTCCAGCACCAGCTCGGTTCATACCCCACTGGTCGTGCCGAGCCCCTGAGTCTCACAACTCGGGCGGTGCAAGATGTTCCACGGGCAGGTCACGTGACTGTTGAAAGACCGTTAGCCTCGTTGTTTCGGTGGTTTAAGGTGGGCGACGAGGCTTTGGCATGGTTGCCAGGTCAGGGTCGACCCATGGCTGCCAAGGGTGGTGGTCAAAAGGAGGACATTGAGCAGATTGGTAAGGTCGGCTGTGGTATCGCAGTGCCCGGTCGTCGCATAGCCTCCCAATGCTGCTCTAGTCTAATGCAACAGCCCTACCATAGACCGACTGTATCTGGCCATGTCGCTGAAAGCGGTGATGCTGCGCAGGCAGATGTCGTCACAAGGAATGCGGGGGTGCGCATGTACGGTATCGGCGGGGAAGCCTTAGCAATAATGAACTGTGGGAGTGACTGCACGGGTGGTACTGATTGTCCCTCTTATGACCTGGCTGTTCTAGGGACGAAGGTGGAGAAGGAGGGAGACTACAGGTTAGAAGCTGCGGTCTCGGCTGGGTTGTGGGAGGGCACTAGGCATGTTGTTCGTGGAGACAGTGCAAGGCAGTTATTTACTAGGCTATGGCAGTACTTTCGCATGTTTGTTGCTTCTCCAGGCCTGATGTACGGGGTAGAATCCGACATGCAGGCTGGAGATAGTGCAAGGCTCAGTTTAATTCCCTACCGTATAAATCCTGCTCGACAGCCTATGGTGCAAGCAGAGCTGGATTACGTGTGGACGAAGGGTCTGAGGGATAAGGAATGTCGTGAGTGGTCGTTGCTTGTAACTTTGTCCGAGCGTGCTAAAGAGGTATGTGGTTTTGTTGTGGACGGGAGTACCTACCAGTGCAATGTTATGCCTGACGGACTTAAGAATGCACTAGCAACGTTTCAGAACCTGATGAATGAAAGTGAAAAGGACGATGATGCGCTGGGGCATTTCGAGGTCTATGTTCCAGCCTATGGTCCGGTCGTTGTAGTTTACCCAGATCATCACCCTCTCAAGATCTTGGACCAGTTTCACAATCGGAATATGAGGCTGACCAGGTGGTCACTAAGGTTATTGGTATATAACCTGGACATACGCCATATTGCCGGTTGTGACAACGTGGTTGCAGATGGTCGTTCAAGGGTATATGATCCTGGGTAGATTGACACACGGGTAGCCTCCTGCTTTAGTTTGAGTGGTGTTTTGCGCTTGGTGCTTGTTGGCTCGCGGTTGTAGCCCAGCGTATTGGGTCGTAAAGCAGGAGTTGAGCGTTTGGTATAGAAGAAAAAATAGGCTGCCCTTATAGTGCAGCCGGAAAAAACATATTAAAATATAAAAATCATAAAAAAAAACTCTTTCTTTTAATATAGATAATTGTATAAGTTTGTCATAGCCTATAGAGTTTGAGTAGTCCACGAACTATCAAACGGCTGAGCTGCTGTAAGCTCGCTCTGGGAGCATGATATTATGTCTTTTACTATTGTTGGGAGGAGTTATGAAATGTGAATTTTTTTTTTATAAGATGTGTTTTAGTGATAAACTCAGCGTTGTTTTAGTGCCATGCGGTCGCTGGGTGTGAGGGGTTTGATGGGGTTCTGTATATCAGATTTTAGCTCAGGGTTGAGCAAGTAAAATCTTGGGGGAGGTGTGACGCATGTCAGGCCCCACTCTCGCTAGGATCGTCAGGGCAGGAACTTTGGCTGTAGTCTGTGTAGAGTTTCCTAACTTAGTTTATGTGAGCCATTGTACTATAAGTATTATAAATATGTATTTTGTTTTCATCTGAGTCAACGAGTTCTATTTTATATCATTAGTTATAAGTGTTGTGTGTGGGACTTATTGGTAATGATGAGAGGAGAGAGAGTGCGTAACGGGGGGAACAGTGAGTGCGCCACGCTGCAGGTAGGCCTAATTCCCTCCTCCCTCCTCCCTCCTCCTTCTCAGCGCGTGGGAAATCCTTTGTCGATCCCAGATTGAGAGAGAATATTACGTAATGATTGTCAGTGGGCGGTCCTTAGTAGTTGGCGATCTGCTCACTAGAGGGCCGAGTATAAAAAGGGAGGTCTCGCCATGCTTTACTCAGAACTCATCAGGCAGAGCGACTTCTCATATCCCTTGCAACTATCCATATTCTTCCGACTGATGTGAACTTTCTCTACTCTCTGAACAGCCTATCTTCTTCTCTTCTCGTCCCTTTTTAACCAATGACCCCTTTGGTGCAGATTTTGTCAGCCAAAGTATTATCGCTTGAGTTCTCACGAGATAAGTGCCTGTTAGATAGCCTATTTTTGGAAGGGTTAACTAGAATAGGATTGATTGATGTTTGTTGCACTCGTATATGCATTTCCCTGTGTGCGATTATTCATGTTCCTGTTTTCTGCTGGTTTAGGCAATGTTAGACTGGGATGGGGTTTCTGAGTTGTGATTTCCTATGAGTACTAGGTTGCGGTTGAACCAGTACAATTGCAACGGAGACGTGGAACGCCTAGGTGGTCTTTCTGACTGTGTACCGTGGGAGTTTAGCACTGTGTTGCGAGTGAGGGCTTTTGCCTCTGCCACCCAACACTGTGCTATCTCATTTGCTTGACTTTGAGAGGATCGCCAGGAGAGAACCAGATACTAGTGATCTGGCTCTCTCAAGAGAGCATCCCGTCAATTAACGTAATTTGGCCGCACAGTCTTAAGGACCTCGCTAGGCTACGAGCCGCTTGCTCAGCCATTGTCTCTTAACCTTATGTATCCCAGCTAGACTTTGCTCGACCAGCAGATACAGCATAGTATTGAAGCTTCTCCTTATGTATATTATTGTTTATGCACTATTGATTTCATGTGTGGCACGCTTAGCTACTTCAGAGATTAGTGGCCCACGAGCACAATCTTAGTAGGCTATTGCCAGTGCATTGTCGGAGTACTTCTTCTTAATGTTTGCCATATCCTATTGCTTATTCTTATAATTCTTCTTATGTCAATTTAAAGCCTTTAATTACCAGTGAGTTATTCATTAAATTGCTGTTCAAAATCCGATACTTACTTCTTATGAGTATTCGAGAAGCATCTAACTTATCAGAAGATTCCTTGCTTGATGCTCGAGGACTATTGTTTAACGTAACGTAATAGTGCCGATCCGAAGTAGAGGGTGGAGGACTTCTTAAGTTCTTAGTTCAAGGGTGGATTACTTCGGCTTCGGCCAACACTATTCTTTAGTGTTGTAGTACTTTCTTCTTTGTTTGATTGTTGACCAGACTAGATAACTCCCGTCTTGTTATTAGTCTGTTGTGTGAAACGCTAGTACCGAGTTCTTGTATACCCCGTTATAGCAGATAGAACTCTGGAGGGTAGTGGCGTTTTTTGTTCGGCTGGCAGTACTCTGGGGTTGGGATCGTGTGTTTCCGTTGTGGCAGCGAGCCATACTCGAGTCCTGTGTAAGAGCCCTAGTGTACCCGAGTGTCCGGTCATAACAATAGAAGCTAGATATTTTAGATCGGTCTCTCTATTAGCAATAATATTATACAATTGTATATTGTGAAACACCACATATATTATCCAAAAAATATCCAATATTATTTGGTTTGTAAAATTACCACTAAATTTGATAAATATGTAAAATAATAGCGCATATATAGAATAAGCAACCACCAGAATGTTGATATAAAAACACATGGTTTATGGTTATATATAATTTATAATATAATGTAAAAATGTATCTATTAGACGAGTCCCTTTTTTACGGGTTGTCGCATCTTCTGTATCGTCATCCACCATACTCCGGTATACGACTCACTGTGTACGAATTATCGAGTGATAACCCTATTGCTTTTCGAAAATGGAGTTTGCTCTCTCCTCTCGATATAGTCTCCCAGAAGATAAAATAAATAACCCTACAATTTTCCGATTAAATGCTACATTTACGGTCTTTGTTTGGCGGGAAAAACCATATGATTTCCTATTTTGGGTTAATAAATTCACCCGCCACGTCTGCAACTTTTTGTTTGTCTATTTTTATTTTGAAGGTTTATTTATATAAATACTTCATTCTGCTATACTAAAACAATGGAAGCCATTGATTTGGCGCTGTCCAATTATGTGACTAATACAAATAATGATGATAATGACGCTAATCATGATGATGTACCGGTAACAATAGATCATGATTTCTATATGGTTAACGTTGTGGATATGCGGGGTGGAAAGGAGATTAAGGACTTGTCTAAGATAATTTCTTTATGTATAAAGAATAGAGTGTCCAATTTCAAAATGGAATCGGCCATGGTCGCTGTAAAGATAATGGCATGTTCATCAACATTGTCTATAGAACTAACCAACCGCCAAGCTACCAGGAATGAATGTGTCTATACCACTCTGGAGGATATTAGTGTGCGCAACGAATTTCGACCCATGGATACCAGAGCCGTGGTTTCGCGTGCAAGTAACACTATTCTCGATGGATATTTTGTTTGGGAGTTGGATTATGCGTCGAAAGGTGGCGACACTGACATTGAGAGATATAGGCTCATCACTAAAACTATGGACAATATAATGGGCGGCTTAGATACAATATGTGCCGATTGCTGTAGTACGATAGAAATGATCATATACGCATCCCAAATAGATTTATCGTTTGAATCTTACCAACAGGGTGGTAACTGTTATTTTGGGTACTATTTCTTGACAAAATCCGATTTGACCGGTCTGAAAATATGTTTTTATATAAAGGGTAAACATTTCCAAGACTATACCAATAGTCTTAGGCTTTTCAACCAGAACCAAAAAAATATCCACCATGTCATCGAATGTTCCTCATCCCCCGAATTAAAGCTGGATGTGGGGGGGACCTCCAATATGACCCTACCCTTCTCGGCCAAAACTCTAGCGTCTCAAATATACGTGCCGACGCTGAGACAAAAAGATGGGATAGTGCTCTACCCTCACGTCGTCTACAACAGTGTGGGATTGGCGTCGGTGGATTCCAGCCAGAGCCTGCTTGAAAAGATGGCCATTGTGATTCGAGGCCAAAAGAAATTCTTGGAAAATTCAGAAACGCTCATATTAATTAATGATATTAGGAACCAAGAGGTGTTTCAAAATGTGAAGATGGTGTTGGGTCAGGATTTCTATTTCCAGAAACATTTACTCGATACGGAGTTATGTGTACCCATGTTATCCTATTATCTAATAAATGGTGGTATTGACATCATTTTAACCAAAAAACCCACCAACCCCAATCAAAAAAAGAAGGACGCCGATGATACGAAACCATCTTTCTTTAACGAAGATCATTACCAGAAAGATAGCACTCTTTTTTTTTACTTTGCCTACGTACTCGCCAATAGGTTTATTGCGAGATATAATATTGTCTCTGATGCCATGGGTTATTATAGAGCTATGGTATTATGCGGTAAGAAGCGATACAAGAAGGGACGACTCGGGGACAATTTCCAACGTTTCCAAAGGGAATGTCAGCTAGAGAAGGCATTTTTGGACGAGAAAGTTCTCATCCACACACCCACCACGAAAATGTGTAGAGCGTGCATCGGGGAATATATCGCTCGAGACACTACGATAAACGCACAACAACACCCCCTCTTCTCGTGCCACCGTAGGACTTATCACAATGAGAACCTGTGGGCGGAGATGGCCCAGAGTTTTGAGAATATATCCTTTGTTTACGACACTAAAACCGCCCCCATCACCACCAACACATTTATGATACCGTTTAACTTGGCCATTTATTTTCAAGAAAGACAATACCTACCATCAAAATGTAACCATGTTGAATCTGAGCAAATTCTGACCATTACCTCTAATTCCTTTGTCATTGAATTTTTGAGAGCCATTAAATATAATCAATATTTTTCCGATATAGTAATATTATCTGACGTGTCGAGAGCTTTGGGATTTGAATATGAGGAGGAACCACCCCCATCACAATTACCCACTCAAAATTTCAACACGATTGATTGGGAATTTACGCATACCGACCAGGCATTAAACGAATACGAAGCCAACGTTCAAGATTTATTCATGGCATCGCCGGCGCCAGATGATCATCATCATCGGCATATGGGTGGCAAGTGTTTGTCCTTTTTAACCAAATGTTCAAAATGGTATAACAAAGAGTACAACAATAACGATATTATAGATACCCTATTTATGAATATTCGTAACAATAGAATACAGCAACTTCGGATGGGAAGACTCGAGAAAATGTTCACCGTTACATCCATACAAATGTTGGTTGAGAATAATATCGTGAAGCCCATAAATTTTGGCGAAATGGAACTCAATATAGATGCCAATATTGTAAATTTTATGGTAACCAGTACCCTACAACGAGATCAACCGCCGCCGCCTCCATCGGACCACCGTGATGACCCCCACGCATTATTTCAGAGTATGAATCGGCTAAAACTCTATATTATTCGGAAATTCCTCCCCATCTGTGTAGCGAATCTAGACTAGGAGGATATATTTGTGGTCACGTCAAATGTACACGACATGGACCACAACTCGTTCCTGACATTTTCGACTCTCCTGATACTTGAGTGGATCACTCCCCGACTCCCCAATTTATTGGCCAACACCAAACTTCCCCGGTGGGCCCTAAATATTTTGACTCCGTTAATGGAGAGGGAAAGGGCCCAACACCACAAATACACCAATGAACATGACAATTTTCTCAAAAACGATGTGTTATTTGGATCGAATATCGAAGTTTTATTAAAAGAGCGACAACCCCGAGGACAAGCGCAAAGTCGGCCGGATAGGGAGAAGAAAATATTTTACTGCGTGTTCATGCATTGGCTATACACATTTGGTTATATTCACGACATTAATGGGGCAGAGTCCATATTTGGTGACCTTTGCCTGGCTTTGTTCTCAAATTGGAAGTTTATATGCGAATTTGAAAACATTAGTAATAAAAATGATGGTAGTATTATTGTTGATAGGTTTAAAGTGCGTATTTTTGGGTATAATAATAATAATAATAATAATATTTATTCAGTTAGCAATTTACAGAGTTGGTACCACATAGTTTGTTACAAATATGACATGTACCAGCCTTGCATAATTCCAACTAAGGATAGCCCAATAAGGCCGTTAGGCGTATTTCCATTGGGGTCCTTGTGGGATTAGGTTAGCTGGGGAAAAAAGGGGAGGATAAACAAATGGATACTTTAGAAAAAGTATTTCTAGGGGGTTATTTTAAGATACCTTACATCCTATAGTAAATATCAGTAATCCGTAATCAGTAATCATTTCAGTTTGGTTTGTCTATCTCTTATGTCGCATTTAGTAGTAGACATAAGCTTGGTGCTCCCTTCTCGCAGCTGTCCGGTTCAGGTGTTCCTTCAGGCTACGTCTGAAGGAATACAGTGTTCTCTTTTCACGGACTGACTGGGGTAGGTCGTTCCAGTCTTTGATGGCGGTGAAGAAGAATGTTTGCTTACCCTGTCCTTGGATTCTCGGGACCTTAAAATTAAACATCCTGTTTCTTGTATTATGTCCACTCCTCTCATTTGCTTTAACAAAATCATTCTTTAGGTACTCTGGAGCTCTGTCATAGAAAATTTTGAAGGCATTAGTGAGCCTGATTTGTTTGGCCCTGTCAGCGACATTGAGCATACCTAGTGACTGAAGTTGTTCCTGGCCAACATGTGATCTGGGTCCTAGGTTCAGCATGAACCTAACCATTTTATTTTGAGTGACCTGAAGTTTGTGCTGTGCTGATTTAGATGATGCAGAGTACCAGGATGACACAGAATAGTCAAAATGACATTGAACAAGCGCTTGGCAGAGGGTCTTTTTGGTCGCCGCGGGCAAGCATCCCACCTGTCTATACAGGTATTTTATACGTGCTCTACACTTACTCAGGATAGATTCCAAAATTGTTTCACCTGACAAACTCGCATCCAGTTTTAGTCCTAGATATTTAAATTGTGACACTGTTGTTATAGGAATATCATTACAGTTGACCGAGAAGCCCACAATGTCTTTCAGTTTGCGTTTTGTTCCACATAAGATGGCTTCCGTCTTGCCCAGGTGAAGAGATAGTCTATTGTCCACTAGCCATTCACTACATGATTCTAGTTCTTTGGAAAGTGAAGCGGCAATACTTATTGGGTCTTTTCCTGAAACCAGGAGCACGCTGTCGTCTGCATACAGTAATAATTTACATGAGACGCTCAGTTCCATGTCGTTCACATAACAGAGAAAGAGTAAGGGACCAAGGATGCTTCCCTGCGGGACCCCACAGTTAATTGGCATAGGATCAGATATATTATCATCAATTTTGACTCTTTGGGTTCTACCACTAAGATAAGATTTAAACCAGTTCACAGATCCTATGCCCATTGCTTGTAGTTTATTACATAGGATATCATGGTCTACTGTGTCAAACGCTTTTTGTAGATCAAGAAGAACCATACCGGTGTAGTTACCTTTAGACATTTCTTTACGAATGTGATCCGTTAAGTGGATGAGACAGGAGTCTGTCGAGTACATGCATCTGAAACCTGATTGAAACTTATAGAATAGATCATTTTGTTTGAGGTAGTGTTCAATTTGGGTGTATACCGCTCTTTCAAGGATTTTAGATACAATACATAATATGCTAACTGGTCTGTAGTTACCAACTTCTAGTTTATTTCCTTTCTTGAATAGGGGGGTTACAATAGCTTCCTTCAGTTCAGCAGGTACAGTGTTGGTGTTAATTGACAAGTTGATGATGTGAGTTAGGGGGCCTGCTATACCAATGGCTCCATCTCGTAGAAATGTGGCAGGAATTTTGTCTGGTCCTGTGCTTTTATGTACATTTAGGTTAGACAGCTCGTCAAAAGTGTATTTTGGTGTAACATTTTGCAATCCAAATGTGTTTGGGTGTATGTCTTTATCTCTGTAGAAATTTCGAAAGGTGGCCGTTGTTGTCGTGTATTTATTGAGAGGTTGAGGTAGGTTCTGTGCAAGTGTGTTTGCTATGGAGGTGAAGAAGGAGTTGAAGTAGGTTGAAATTTGTCGTTTATCGTGGAAAATCTGATCATTAATGGTGAGAGCAATATTAGTGTTAGACGAATCCCTTGTCTTGTTGCTGTAGCCTGTTGTTTTTAGGTGCCTCCATAGTTTCTTTGGGTTATTCTGATATTCCTCTGCCTTATTGTGAAAATAATTAGTTTTCGCTGATTTTATTTTCCTACTTAGTTTATTCCTAGCCCTGTTGAACTCATGTTTCAGACCTTGATCCTGTCTATGTTTCGCTAGCCTTTTTAACAGATTGTCTCTGTGTTCCAGATGGTGTAGTATGTCATTGTTGATCCATGGGTCTGACCTTGCTTTAATTCGTATGTCTTTCAGAGGAGCTATTTCGTCTAGAATGTTTGTGATGATGGTTCTGAAGCCAACCCATGCGTCATTAACGTTTGTACTTCCAAACACTGGAGACCAGTCTGTATTCCATAAAATGTCCAGAAATGTTTCTTTATTGTAGTTTCTGAGTGACCTTGTTTTGATAATCTTGTGATTCTCTAGGGTAATTTTTGTGGTTTTTCGTGTGCAATATGTGACGAAGTGATCACTTATCCCAGTCTGTATAACCCCTGATTGGGATATTTTGTCCTCTCTGTTACAGTTTATGTGGTCTATTATTGTGGCAGTGTTCTCAGAGATACGTGTGGGGGTTGTGATGAGTTGTTTATGATTGTGCATTGTCAGTATATGCCTATATTCTCGTACAAGCCTATCATTTCGTTGTTTGTAACACAGGTTAAAATCCCCTAGTATGATGGATTCATTCCGAGGGTCTAGCGATGACAACGTTCGTTCAAATTTGGTCAAGAATTGTGTGTCGTCTGGTGGCCTATAGCATACCCCAATTGTGATGGGTCTTGTCCTCGGCAGGCGTAGATCGATCCACAGAGCTACGTGATTTTCTACATGGAGGTCGGTCCTGGTTGTGTGTGTGAGGTTGTTTTTTACATACAGACATACTCCTCCCCCATGCCTATTGCGATCATTCCTAACCATATTGAAACCTTGAATGTTTATTTCACCATCGTTTATACTTGAATCCAGCCAGGTTTCTGTGATTGCAATTATTGAAGCTTTGGCCTTATTAGCTAACAAGTTTAATTCTGACAATTTATGGTACATTGATCTGGCGTTAAGTGGATAAGATGGAGCCCTTTGTTGGTGAACACTCTGTATTCATCTTTGATTTTGAATGTGTCCTGGCTGGATTCTGAGTTGTTAATACTAATTGGTTCATTTACATTAATATTCGGTAGTGAATGCAAGGCACATATGTTGCATAGGAATTCCCGTTCTTCACTGTTGGTCTTCTTAGAGATGCACTTCATGTGAGCTACAGTTTTACACTTAACACAGTTTATGATCCTTTGTTTTCTTGTTATGAGTGATTCACATATTTCACAAATGATTTTAGGACCCTTAATAGCTATTTCCCTACATTTATCGCATTCCACTTCTTTTCTGCTAGTAATGTAAGTACATCGATCGTGTACTGTTTCATTACAACTACTACATTGTGACGTTGTACTCCTTTTGTTGAATCCAATATCGCACACTATACATATTTTCCTGTTACTGTTCATCGTACGTCTGGCGGTGTGGTGATCAGCTGTGCGCCGTGAGCGGCTGATGGTGTGTGAGCGCGTGAGATGAGGACAGGTTGTGGCTCCCCCTTGCCCCCCTCCCACCCCTACCTGTATTTGTTGTTTTATGTCCTTGTTCTTGCCCGTTGTTGCTGTTACTTCATTGTCGATGTGTTTGCTAGAGCTTCCTGTTTGTTTGGGTGTTCTGGTTGCATGTTGTGTTACTTGGGTCACCGATATCTGTGGTAGTGATGATACAGTTGAGGGTAATGTTGAGTAGGTAGAATGTTGGCACTGTGCTGGCGGTTGCCCTGCGGTCCATATACTGTAAATGCTCACACACACACACACACACACACACACACACACAGTCAAACACATATATACACCTACCAGTACACATGAAAAATCCCCCCCCCCCCCTCACACACACATACACGGAACAGCACGTTTCTGCCACCTAGTAATTGGCCGGCCGTGCTGCTTGTGACAAATGTAAATGACGCCCAAGCGTAATACTAGAGGAGAGAGAGAGTGAGAGTGAGTGAGTGAGTGAGTGAGAGAGAGAGATTGAGTGAGTAAGTGAGAGTACAAAGGAGTACAAAGGAAATCAAGCAACAACAGATCTAGTGACCCTTCTAGGCTGCTTGTCCTCCAAAACACTGAGGATCAAGTATCCAAACAGTGGTTTAGAGTGGGTAAGGGAACATTGGAAAGGGAACTACTGCCCTGGAACTAATGTCCGTGGCAGGACTAGGAAGTTAGTAGGGGACATATGGGTTAGTAACTGAGGGGAGGATAAAAAGAGTGAGAGTGAGGGAGAGAGATTGAGTTAGTGAGTGAGTGAGAGTGAGGGAGAGAGATAGAGAGTGAGAGTGAGTGAGAGAGTGTGAGTGAGAGAGAGAGATAATTTATAACATTACTTCTGCTTACAGTTGAAAGTTTTATGTCCGATAAATGTCGCTTAGTTTAACAAGCAGGCAGTATTTTTCCAGCATTTTCTTTGGGGATTAATGCTTAATATGTTTTTCCGTCTACACTATGCATAATTCAACCGTAGATTAAACGTAATTTAAGTTCATATTCATAATTAAAGAAAGATCAATATTTCACTCATAGTCTGCTATGAGTGGAAAGTTAAATATTCTTTTAAACCTAACAGATTATTTTAAAGTTGAACAATATCGTTTACAGGTAAATATAATAACAAGGCACAAATCGTCGTCATATGATTAAGAATTTTAAGGGGGGGGGATGGTTCAATTTTTGGGCGATTTTTGCATGTATTCATTATTTTCTAGTTTCCTCCCTAGACCTCCATCAAGTTTAAAAAAAAACATCCATTAGATCCCCCTTCTAGATTAATTTGTACATTTTTCGGTAGAAAAATGTCCCGGCCGAAGGCCGCTTCTTCCAACATTACAGGCTCACTATCGTTCGCCAGGGAAAACATGGACACCTAAATAGCACGAAAGGTCTAAATATTGACGAAGAAATGGGGCGAAAGGTCTTAAAATCGACTAACTAATGGGGCAAACATCTTAACATCTGAAAACTAAAGAGGCTAAACATGAGGGAGAAAGTGGTCCAGAAAAACCAGCCCGTCCCCCCTTAAAGGAAGATCATTCAAGGGTAAAACATGAAAAAGACAAAGTAATACCAGTTCAATTTTAAAGTTGTAAGGAGATCATTGGACAGAGAAGGAGAGAGAGAAGTTGGTGTAAAAGTTGAGTTTTTCCACCAATCTGTATGCATGAGGACGGGATATTGGAACTCTTAAAGACAAACTCGGCTGAATCTAGTGTCTCTTCCTCCACACACATACACACAAACAAACACCACACTGAAAACAAAAATATATTAACCATAACTATACTGGTGACATTTGTTTTCTTTCTAATCTCTCTCTCTCTCTCTCTCTCTCTCTCTCTCTCTCTCTCTCTCTCTCTCTCTCTCTCTCCAGATCTAATTTAACCAGCCTCTCTTCTTTTTCCAAAACTAGGCGCCGCAAACTTTCGACACCCCACCATTTCCACTTAACCCCTTCATTACCGGTGCCGTCCTTTTAACTATACTCTGGCTACTATTAGACGATTGTATTCAGTTTAAAAAAGGGCCTCCAGGAATTAACAGGCTTCGAACCATCTCGCTTAACCCTTTTTACTACCACTGATCCTTCTTAAACAGTACAAAAGGGCTCCATGAATTAACAGGCTTCGAACCATCTCGCTAAACCCTTTTTACTACCACTGATCCTTCTTAACCCTCTCACGACCATAGGACGCAGAGGTTGCCAGATTAGCAATAAGAAAAAGATTACTCTCACTGTTATAATTACCTCTCCAAAATTAGTTTTCTGCCCACAGCTAACTCAAAGACAACTGCAGAGGTTGAAGTAAACAAACTAAAGGTTTATAGATACCCCTGACGGAAACAAAGGATTTAAAGTATCCCTAATAGGCTCAAAAATCGCGTCCGGATGTGAGAGGGTTAAACAGTACAAAAGGGCCTCCATGAATTAACAGGCTTCAAACTATCTCGCTAAACCCTTTTTACTACCACTGATCCTTCTTAAACAGTACAAAAGGGCCTCCAGCAATTAACAGGCTTCGAACCATCTCGCTAAACCCTTTTTACTACCACTGATCCTTCTTAAACAGTACAAAAGGGCCTCCAGCAATTAACAGGCTTCGAACCATCTCGCTAAACCCTTTTTACTACCACTGATCCTTCTTAAACAGTACAAAAGGGCCTCCAGCAATTAACAGGCTTCGAACCATCTCGCTTAACCCTCTGACTGTTCTTGGAAGCCAAAACGTCACATTTTTCCTTTGCCCCTTAACTTTCTCTTCATAATTGCTGAGGGGCACAGGGCCCTATATAGGTGGGGCTTTGGTTTCCCGGGCGTTTCCGCACCCTCCTCAGCTCCCTTGGTCACCCAGGCTTTATTGTGGTAGGCAGGGAGGGTTCTGTGGGGGCGCTCGGTTATAGCCTTGGCCTTGCTCGGGGCCTTGGGGCTGTTCGGCCAGGCAGCTTGGGGAACAACACCAACAACAACCCTTTTTACTACCACAGATCCATCTTAATTAAACAGTACAAAATCGTCTAAATACAGCTAGAAGAAAAATGAGAAAGACGTCGCCGGTACAGAAGGAGTTAATGGGTGATATCCACTTGAGGGATTTTTTTTTGGACCCGTTTCTCCCTCATATTTAGCCCCATTGCTTTTGAGATTTTAAGACGTTCGCCCTAGTAGTTTT
Source organism: Lithodes maja (assembly GCA_037953745.1). Taxonomy (NCBI): domain Eukaryota; kingdom Metazoa; phylum Arthropoda; class Malacostraca; order Decapoda; family Lithodidae; genus Lithodes; species Lithodes maja. Next base: position 4,172 of record JBAKBP010007160.1, on the reverse strand, counting down.
GACATTTTAAGACATTTTGCCCCATTTATGTCAATTTTAAGACCTTTCATGCCATTAAGGTGTCGATTTTTTCCTGGCGAGCGATAGCGAGCCTGTAATTTAAGAGCAACCGGCCTCTGGCCGGGACATTTTTCTACCGAAAAATGTACAAATTTATCTTGAAAGGGGGTCTAGGGGGTTGTAATTTTAAGCTTGATGAAAACGTAGGGAACAAACTAAATACCTCCCCTTAACACATAAATACCTCCCCTTAACACATAAATACCTCCCCTTAACACATAAATACCTCCCCTTAACACATAAATACCTCCCCTTAACACATAAATACCTCCCCTTAACACATAAATACCTCCCCTTAACACATAAAGTTGCAGCAGAAGAGATATTAGGGGGACATATTGGCTTTTTCTCCCTCATGTTTAGCCCCATTAGTTTGGAGTTTTTAAGACGTCCACCCCATTTCCTTGGCGAGAATAAGACATTTCATCCCAGAGCGAGAGAGAGAACCAGAGAGCGAGAGCGAGAGAGAGTAATAGTGTTGGTCACACTGTATTATTTGTGTTGAGGATTCTTACATTTCTCACGCCAGATCTTTCTTTTAGGAATGTCTTGTGTCTCTGCCTTTCTTGGAAATATAATACTTCGAAATCTATTTTGGATGTTTGTTACTCTCTCTCTCTCTCTCTCTCTCTCTCTCTCTCTCTCTCCATCAACATAATTTAGTATTTCACACACACACACACACACACACACACACACACACACACACACACACACACACACACACACACAGCCTAGTAGGTAGCGCTCTCGTCTCACACACGAGGGGTCGGGGGTTCAATCTCCCGGCCGGGCGGAGACAAATTGGGCTTGTCTCCTTTCATGTGTTAGCCTCAGTTCACCTAGCTGTAAATAGGTACCTGGATAAGTGGACGACGTTGTGACGTCCCATCTGGGGTTGGCAAAAATGGTACAAGGCGAGATGGGTATCATATGGTTCACCAAAGCTGATGGCTACCTAAGCCTTCGGGCGAGACGGTACCGTCTATAGTGAGAATGGTACCAAACAGATCCACCCTAAGCCTTCGTTTCCGATGTCGCCAATTGGCTAAAAATACAGACTACACACACATCCACAGCCATTCCAACGATACATATAACACCTACACATATAGGAGGCGGGAAATAACGAGCATGCTCACTCCCGCAATACAACTAGAGTAAGTACAACTAGAGTAAGTACACACACACACACACACACACACACACACACACACACACACACACACACTGCATACATCCAGACACGTTCACAATTATGCAAAGGTTAATGATCCAATTAGATGCATGCTCACGTTATATCAATAGTGTAAGTGACCTTGATGGAGGTCTTAGCGAGGTTAATATAAAAACAAATATAATAAATAAATAGACCCAAAATGAACCACTACCCCCTTAATTATAGCCGTTCACACCATTCCCAATACCTAGTGCCAAGAAGTGAGTCATAATCTTTAACCCTTTCTGTACTGGCGACGTATTTTACATTTGATTTCAGCTACATTTAGACGATTTTATGAAGCTTAGGAAGGATATATGGTAGCTAAAAGGATTAATCGAGATAGTCTGTAGCCTATTTATGGGTAGACGTCCTTCCTAAGCTGAATAAAAACGTCTACTAATTGTCAGACTAAAATGAAATTATGAAAAGGACGTGAACGGTACTGAATGGGTTAATATATCCGTACGACCGACCGTCCACACCTCACTTGCTCCCGGACTATGAAATTCCTAGTTGAGTTAAGGGGGGATTGGCGTATTTATTTGATCATTTATGTACTTTTTATTATGAATTATTGAGGGAAATGCTACAAGAACACCAATTAACATATATAATTGTCCGTCAAGTTCCTAGTACTATCCTGGAAAATAAAAATGTGAGAGCTTGATATAGTGCGGCATAGTTAACCATATAAAATGAATGGAAGAAAACGGGTCCATTTTCTTTTTAACACATGCAGTACCAGGGCGAGGCCACCGAGAGTACCAGGGACGTTCTTTTCATCATGTTCTGCCCAAGATACATAGTCTATGTATCTTGGTTCTGCCAACTATTAGACGATTTTATTCAGCTTAGGAAGGACCTCTAGCAATAATAAGGCTTCAAACCATCTCAACCAACCCTTTAAACTCTACCACCGATCCTTCCTAAGCTGCATAATCTCGTCTACATATAGCTAGAGTAAGATATAACAAACGTCGCTGGTACTCAAAGGGTTAAAAGACGACTGACTATGCTTACTTGTTTTCCTTTGTATTTTATATTTATATATTTATTTATTTTAAATAACGGTTTAGTTTCAATTACGGCTCATTTAAGCATTACAGGATTGCTATCGCTCGCCAGGAAAAAATCGACACCTAAATGGTACGAAAGGTCCTAATACTGACAAAGAAATGGGGTGAAAAGTCTTAACATCGCCAAACTAAGAGGGTGAAAGTCTTAACATCGCCACACTAAAGGAAGCGAACGTCTTAAAATCTGAGAACTAATGGGGCTAAACATGAGGGAGAAGGGTGGCCAGAGAACCAACTATCCCCCCATAATTACCTGGTGTTTTTCCTACATGTCCCAAACACCCTTCCCGCCCTTCAACTAGCCTACAACCTCGTCCTTCACATTCCGAGAGCTTCACTAATTGGCCCGTTCACAGTTCTGGATAATGGGTTGGAGTCACGTGATATAAATGGCTTTACGCGAGGCACATGTGGGGGTTATCGAGGCCATCCAAAAGTTTGTATTATTTTACTCAACGAGGCAATTCAAGATCAATAGGCAGAAACGGTGAGGATAGTGTACGGTATGACCTTGATGGGCCCTCACAAATTTGGGACGTTTTGTACATTTCATTCTGGCCATATTTAGACGATTGTGTGCAGTTTAAGAAGGATGTGTGGTAGTAAAATGGGTTAAGCGAGATAGTTCGAAGCCTGTTAATTGATGGGAGGCTCTTCTTAAACTTACTAAAATCGCGTAATAGTAGCCAGAATAAAGTAAGAAGGACGGCACCGGTACTGAGTGAGTTAATGGTGGTAAGATATTAGTGTTCCTGGCTGCCCTAATGATGAGTATGATGTATACAATATGGATAATTATGATGATGGAAAGGTATTGTAGTTAAGGGGGGATGGGTCGTATTTATTTGCTCCTTCATATATATTTACATATTTGTGTTTAATTTCCTCTCTAAACATCCATCAAACTTTAAACAAATAATCCATTAGATTCCCCTTCTAGATTAATTTGTAAATTTTTCTGGAGAAAAATGTCGCGGCCAAAGGCCGGTTCTTACAAAATTACAGGCTCACAATCGTTCGCCATGAAAAAAATAGACACCTAAAAAGCACGAAGGGTCTTAATATTGACCAAGAAATGGGGCGAAAGGTTTTATTATCAACAAATTAATGGGGCAAATAGCTTAAAATCTGAAAACTAATGGGGCTAAAAATGAGGAAGAAAGGGGACCTGAAAAACGACCCATCTCCCCTTAATGGTGGTAATAAGAATGATGCATATAGGGTAGTGGTAAATATCCATGACAAGTTATAATGGTAGTGGTGGCTGAGGTGCTGAAGATGTATTAATTAACCCCTTCAAGCACGATGCCGTAATGTTCGTCCTGTTCTGGGTACCATTACACGATGTTCTTTAGCTTATAATCTACAGCTCGTACGTACTCAAGGGTCTAAATACAATCTCATTAAGGGGAGATTTCCACTTGAGGGATTTTTTTCTTAACCCCTTTCTCCCTCATGTTTAACTCCACTGCTATTGAGATTTTAAGACGTTCGCCCTATTAATTTGGCGATTTTATGAACTTTCGCCCCATTTCTGTCAATTTTTAGAAATTTCGTGCCTTTTAGGTGTCGATTTTTTCCTGGCGAGCGATAGCGAGCCTGTAATGCAAGAGGAAACGGCCTTCGGCCGGGACATTTTTCTACCGAAAAATGTACAAATTTATCTTGAAGGGGGTCTAGGGAGTGTAATTTTTAAGCTTGATGAAGGTCTAGGGTACAAACTAAATACCGGTACCTCCCCTTAAACCTTCTGAATAACATAAGACCTTCAACTGCCTAAAATCATCCAACTTAAGTCAGAATCAAAGGACAAC